>CM071924.1:48007238-48094969 GCA_016081115.2 Rehmannia glutinosa | reverse complement strand
TGTGCTCGTTAGATTTTGGTGCTGGTAGATTAGCAATTAACTTCGACTTTGGATTTATCTACCTCAATGCCTTTTCTTTTGAAATGTGTGTCCGAGAACAATACCGGTTGTTACCATAAAATGACATTTTCCCCAATTAAGCTACCGAATTACTTCTTGGCATCTTATAAACACTTTTTCTAAGTTGACGAAACAATCTTCAAATGATTCTGGCGAAAAATCATCCATAAAGACTGAGAAAGCGTTCAGCCATGTCCCCTTTAAAAATGCTAAGCATGCATCGTTGGAATGTGCATTACGGTGCATTACATAATCGAAAGCGTCATACAACAAAGCGAATGTGCGGACATGTAAATGTTGTTTCTCTTGATCTTCAAGTGCAATTTCAATTTGATTATGTCAGAATATCCTTCTAAGAAACAATAAATTTATGACTACAACTCTTTCTAGATTTGATCATAAAGGTAATGGAAAATGATCCTTTGATGTGAGTTAAGTTTCATTAGTGATACACACGCCAACCAAGAATAAAATGGCTGGAATTAATTCATTATTTTTATTTTTGACTACGCAATAACCAGACTTCGTAATTGCATATGAATAGACTTACCCATTTACTATCGTGAATAGGATAATGATCTCATTATTTCAAGAGTTAAATGATTTGTTTCACTACTTCTTTTCATATTAGATTTAATCTCCGCCGTGATTTCTCTAGAGGGTTTCCGATTTTCCTCTAAATAAATGTTGCGTAAATCAGAGGACTAATACCTTTTTATGTCAAGAATGGGTCCATCCCAGCATTTTTATGCATTTTCAAAATCTCGACCAACTTACTTTCGAGATGCATCAAGTTTTGGAAGAAATTATTACAGTTTCACTCACCAAGAAAAGAGTATTTCAAATCGATGGTAAAGTTTCAAATCAATTTTTGAGCTTATGCTTGAAGGAATAAGTTACTGATGATGACAACTCTTAAATTTTCGGTTTCAAAAATGGTTTCTGAGTGCTTTAAAAATCCATTGAGACATCAAAAACTTCATATCACAAACTCTCATTTTCAAAACATGTTTGAAGAATTCAAAAGAATTATTGACAGCTTGAAATTTTAGAACAATTTCTTCAATTAAATCAACTTCATGTAGTCTCTAAGTATCATCGTGAGGTTGTTTGCAAACATCAATACATTTAATTCAAAGTCATATTTCCAAAGATAATTTCAAATACCATTTCTATAGTTAATCAGTTGCATTTGAAGTTGCAAGAAATGGGCGACCCTAAAATGATAGGAATTTGTGTTTTGCATCATAATCCCAACAGTATCCAAACAATGAAATCAACGGAAAATAAAACTTGTCAATTTGTACCAACATCTTCTACTATTCCTTTTGGAATTTTAATTGATCGTCATTAGTTGAGTACAATTGAGTTTCTTTAAGTTCACCCAAACCTAGTTGTTCATACCAGGTGAAAAAGGTAGAAAGATTTCGCTAGCACCAAGATCAAGTAAAAACACGTTCAATTCTAGTGTCTTATAATGCATGAAATTGTTGGACGGCTGGATCTTTGTACTTAGGTGGAAGCGAAATTGTTGTATAATTGAACTCACACTTTCGATTAAAAATGTTTTTCTTCACATGATGTTTTCTTTTAATTGTGCACAAATCTTTCAAAATTTTGCATAAGGTGGGACTTGTTTGATTGCATCCAACAAAGGAATGTTAATTTTGACTTGTTTAAAAAGCTCAAAAATTTGGAATTTTGAGTTGACTTTTGAGTTGGTTGCAATCTTTGAGAAAAGGCCGAGGAGGTGAATATGTTCCTAATTTTCAAGCTTACCTTTATTCAACTTGCTCTAACTTCATCATCACAATTTTCATTCTTCATTTAAGATGAATTTAGAACTTTCTTAGGATGAATTTTTTATCAACAATTTTCCATGATGTTGTCCAGCGATTGGCCTCATTTCTTTGGATTTTCACACATTAGAAGCACAACACCATAGAAAGATTAGGTTGAGTTGAAAGGAAACTTACCACTTTTCTTGAATTACGCAAAGAAGTCAGAGTGTTGAAAGTGAGTTCTTGATCTCATTGATAGCACGAGAAGTTTTATTATTGATGTTTGTTTGTTCATTCATAAATGCTTGCAAAGTCTCCCAATTGATTTTATATGTGGGGATGGATATGAAGGAAAATTTGGCGGGTTTTGTGAATTTATTGGTTGAGCTTGATTATTATCACGCCAATCGAAATTAGGATGATTTCTCCATTGTGGGTTGTAAGTTTGAGAATATGGAGATTGAAAAGGTTTTCCAAATCCATTCATGACATTTGCTTCAACAGAATGTGAGGACAATCATTAGTTGAGTGTTTTTTTAAGTCCACAAATTTCACAAACTTTTTTCTCTTGCACAGTTAACATCTTTTTACTTTTTTAACTTCCATGTCATCGATTCTTTTAGCCAAAAGTGCAAACCTAGCACTTAAACTGTCTTCTTGAATAAGATTGAGTTTTCCTTTATTTTCATCAACACTATGCCAAGATTGAGAATTTTCTTCAAATAATCAAGATATTCTAGCGCTTCATCGGGTTCTTTATCAAGAAATTGACCATTACATGCTGATTCATAAATTGCTTAGTTTCCATTTAAACCTTCATAAAAGAAACCGATTATACCCCAATTTTCAAAACCATGATGTGGGCGGGAATTCAACAACTCTTTAAACTTTTCCCAACATTCAAAGAAAAACATCTTTAGGATTTTGAGAAAAAATCAATTTATCTTTTCAAAGAATTTGTTTTATGAGTTGGAAAGAATTTTTTAGAAATTCGGTTTGCATTTCTTGCCATATACCAATTGATCTAGGTTTTAACGAGCTAAGCCAAGTTTTTGCTTTATCTTTAAAGAAAAGGAAATAATTTGAGCTTAACAATTTCAATCGTGCAATTTTGATCATCAAATGTGGCACATACTTCTTCAAATTCCTTTAAATGTAAATATGGGCTTTGAATCCATACCATGAAAATTAGGAAGTAAAGGTATCATCACTGGCTTAAATCGAAAGTTGTTTGCATTTAGTGGAAAAATAAAACAAGAAGGAGTAGAATTTCGAGGAGGTTGCAAATAATAACGCATATTATGCACTTCTTGATTTTCCACTCTTTCCATCTCATTTTGAACAATTACTTCTTGACCCGTAATTGGTGTGTGTGGAGGTGAATCAAAATTTTTTATCAAATTTTCTGAATTATATCTAATTAAACGAAGTAGAATTTTGACTACGACACCATGTAAGCATATAAACACAATATTTACGATGATATATATACAAACCTAGAAACCCTTGCCTTCCCCGCAATGGCTGCGGCAAAAAACTTGCTACAACTTTAAGGTTGCAAACACAAGTGCGGAGTTGTCTCAAGTAATAAATTTATCGGAGTCCGAGTGGATTCTCGGGGAAGTTGATGGAAGTTTACATGATATATCTTATTTAAGTGATGAGCAAATGGATTTTTAACAAGTAAGAATATTTTTTTACGAAAATTTAATTAATAGAAATGTTGAGGATTGAGGATTCACTCTTAATTTCGGATAAAGGAATGATTATATTTTCTTACCTCTTAGATTGCCACTATTGGAATCCATACACAAAGAAGGTTCCAATGGGAAGATATTATACATATAAATCATGCAATGAGGGTAATCATGTTGTATCATCAATTGGAATTTATCTTATAACATCAATACTTGTTTATGGGATCAAGTATTTATGTATTCTTTTGTCTACAACAAATCAAGGTATCCACATTAGTAGTTGGTTGAAATAAAACCAGACATTTAACTACATGGAACCAATTATTTGTTGTGTCAATAGATATACATAAATCAAGAAACACCACCAAGCAAAAATGTATAAGCTAAAAACAAATTAATGATACAAACAATGAAATTTAATATGAATCTACAATCATTCTTTATCCTTCATCAAGAGTTTCACCATATTTCCTCAACAAAATAAACTTAGAATAACATGAAGAAATTAGAGAAAACAAAAGATTGAAGAAAAACTAAAGCAAACATTTTATAAAATACTAGAAATCTTACTATAATTTAAGAAAAGCAAGAAAGAAAAATTCTTTTGAACTTTGTAACTCTAACTTTTCTATATAAAACCTATTCTTGGCTTATACTAATGCCTTCTATTTATAGCCAACACAAAATTAATTTACAATTATTTTATTCTTTATTTTTATTACAAGTAAGAAAAATAAGGAAATCAACACCAACTTTGCCACCTTCTTTGACTGGTCATTTTGTCCATAATATCAGCCATCTTTGCTCAATTTTCTTCTACAAATCAATTATCACATGTGTTACTTGAATTTCCAACTGATTTCATTGAATTCCAACAACCATGGGCCAAGATATGGTTGAATAATTGAGATGTGGTTGGCATACAGGATTGACTAGTGCGGCTGACCCTCTTGGATTTTTATAAATTCATCCAATACGAATATGACTTTGGGGTCTTCCTCAATGTTGTATCTCTATGATTTGTATATACTCAGTAAAATTTCAGATACAAATACCTTGTATTTTCCGAGTTATGTCCAAAATACCAAACTTGGTCAAGTCTGGAAATTAAATGAGCAACCCTTCAATCTTCATTTTTATGATGAATTTTTTATCAAGAAAATATCATTCCAAACTTTGATTTTTTAGTTTCAATATCTCTGAAAACTTGTAAATGAATGGATTGTGAATCCATATCTTCAAGAATCATCCCAAAATCACGTCGAAAATGAAAGTTATGCTCGTTGATCCGAACTCACTAAAAAATGCTTCCAAATACAATTCTATGTTGATTTCCTATTTTATTCCTAACATATTGATAACACTATAAATTTATTTTATTAACAATATCAATAAGGTAAAATAATAATATAAGATAAAAATAATTATACATTTTTAACGTTCATCAAAATCTTGCTCCATTTACAATGCACCAAAGATCTTTCTTTTGTGGTGCACATGCAAGTGAATACAAAGATCGTTTCTGTTGATGGTTCATCATGATATAATCGGAGTCATCTGAAAAAATAAGAATGAGAAAAATCAAAATATGATGATAAGAAATTTTATATTTGTTTTGCGACTATAACATTACATGTTTCTTGAACCATGCGGAAATGCTCTTTGTGTTCTTGTTCATATTTTTACAACCACCTATAGAAGCTCCTCCTTGTGCCTCCTACAATCCATTACAAAATGTATTTCAAATTATAAAATACTTGTGTATTTTGTTTTGTATGTTTTAAATAAAACTATACACTTACTAGAAATATGGTTCAATCTCTTCACAATTTTGAAAGACAAACCATTGTGTCGTATTGAACTCCTCCTCGATAATTCCACAAACTTTGTTGCTCCAAAATGACGACATTTTTGTGAGAAAATCGGTAGACTATCATCAATTTCTATATCATTATTTCGCTCTTCTCGGATAAATCTAGTCTCATTCCCCGCAGAGTACATCGAGCAAAAAGTTAAACACTCTTTTGCGATGTAAGCTCTAATTGAACATCCGGATGAGCTTTATTGCGCACACTATGCTTGAAGCCACATAATGATCTACCAAATAAAAAAATGAACATGATTACCAATGTATAGCTAGTAGCAAGTATATATCTAGATAATGATTGTATAGTTTAATGTTGATTACCTTTCAATATGGGATACATCCATCTAAAATGGCCACCGCAACGCCTCGTTCGGTAAATGAATAGGCAAATGAACCATGACGTCAAGAAAGCGAGAGGATATATCTTTTCAAGTTTACACAAAATCAAGCAAATGTCTCCCTCTCATTTTTTCCAATTGATTCTCTTTAACTTCTTACAACACAAGCGCCAAAAAAATGGCCTAACTCGGCCAACACGTCGCACACTTCCTTAGTTAAAGATCCACGAATTCCAACATGAAGTATTCGTTGTAAGAGTACATGACAATCATGACTTTTCATTCGAGATATCTTTTGATCACTCGAACTAACACAACGAGATATTTGAAGCATACCCATCGGAAAATTTAACAAATTTTAGAAACTCACAAAAATCTTGTCTTTCTTTCTTTTTCATAACATAGCATGCAGCAGGCATCACATATTTTCCATCACTTCTCTTAATCAAGTGCAACTCCCTGCGAATTTTCATGTCCTCCAAATCTTGCCTTGCCTTGGGTATCTTTTGTTTTTCCATCCACACTCATCAAGGTACCTAATATACTCTCACATGTATTCTTTTTCGATATGCATTACATCTAAATTGTGTTTTAACTTCATCTTACTCGAATAGGGCAAATCAAAGAGAATGCTACGTTTAGTCGATTCAATTTCTCTGGTTTCGCTTCCTTTTTCTTTGCCATGCTTCCCCGGGGTGTGATGTTTTCTAGTCTTTCCAATTTCATAAACAAATCCTTCTCGCTTAAATCTCTAGGTGCTTCGTTATCTTCTCTTTTTAAATTGCATTTGTAATATAATATTAGATCAAGCAAATGTATGTATCTTTGAATCAAGTATTAATAATATGGAAAGTCAATAATGAATTTTATCATTATGAGATTTTATTTTATTTTTATGCAATGTAAATGATAAAATGTGATAAATTTATATATCGATATATATAGATATATAGTCACCAATGCATCATTTAATGGCTATTTATGTTGTCATATAAAAATCAATTGGTGACACTGATCTATTTTGTAACCGAAACTAATATTTTTCTAACGAACTTAGACGTCACCATACATATCCATTTAGTGACAATATAAATATGGTCACTAAAAATAGTCCTTTATGACGACTTGTATCGTCCGTATATATTTTAAATTTGTCACCCAAAATGGGTCATTTATGATGATTTGTGTGTCACTATATAATACTATCTAGTGACAAAATATTTTGTCACCATATACTTTTTATGACGAACCGATTTATCACAAAATCTTACGCAATTAGTGACACTAATCAACTTTGTCATGTAATGTTAATTTTGTCGTGACGAAACATGTCATCACGTTTCAGAATCATTTGGTGACAATAAATGTCGTGTCATTGAATATTATTTTTTGTGACACGATGTTTTGTCATTATATATATACTCATTAAGTGACGACCGATATTGTGTAACTATAAAACATCTCTTTTATGACAAATTACATAATATATGACGAATTAATTAATGCAATTATGATACTGAAGCGTCACTAAAATTTGATTACTTTGGCAATATATTCATTTTCGTCACCAAAATCTAATGTTTGGATGACAAAAATACATTAAATCATTTAAAATGTTACCTTTTGATGACAAAATAACAATTTTAGTGACAAAAGTTTGATCATTGAAGTGACGAGTTAGGCATCACAAAAAATGATATAAATGATGACACCGGTCGTTAGCGTCATCAAAGGTTAAATATTTAGTGACGAACTAAAAAAAGTATCATGTATACCTTTTACCACGGGCTACAATGACGATCGTTATTACGCTCAAATTTCGTCACATAATAACTCCGTGACAAAAAATGACATTTATATGACTAATTTTATCGTCATATTTTCTCTAATTTCTCAGTAGTGTCATGTTATACATAAAATAGATGCATGATTACTGGATTAACCAAGACTCTATGAAATTTGGATGAGAAAGCGAAATGATGGGTACTTCAGGATATTTGGATGTAAATGCATCATCCACAACAATGGCAAGGATAATTTAAAGGCTTTTGATGCTAAAGTGATGAAGGTATCTTTTTGGGATAATCACCGAGAGCAAAACCTATAGAGTGTTGAAGAAAGGACTATGGTCACGAGAAGAGTCTATCCATGTGGTTTTTGATGAACCTATTGTGAATGGAGAAGACATTGAAGAGTTAGGTCGGGGCAAGATGAATCAGAACTATGCGAGAAGAGTCCTTATGTTGAAGTCGAAATAAAAGCAATCAACACAGATGAAGATGAGATAGCCGAATCTCAAAGACAGTGGAAAGTCTACAATCGAATGAAGATGAAAGAGTTGTTCAAGACAACTTAGGCTGAGACTACCAATCGGTGACTTGCTCCAACCCGATGTGAGATGGTGAGAGACCATCCACGAGTTGAGTTATTGGAGATGTTAGAGATGGCATAAGAACCAGATCCAGAGCACAACATGAAGCAATGTTCACTTGTTTTATTTCCCAATAGAGCCAAAATATGTGTCTCAAGCATTGGATGACACACATTGGATTCAAGCCACAAGAAAAGAGTTGAATTAATTTGAAAGGAACAAGGTATGGGAATTGGTGTAGAGCCAACCCATCAAAATGTTATTGGCACAAAATGGGTTTTCAAGAACAAGATGAATGAGAAAGGATCATGGTGAGAAACAAAGCAAGATTGGTAGCTAAAGGGTATTGCCAAGAAGAGAATAGATTTTGATGAAACTTTTGCTCCTATTGCAAGATTGAAGCAATAAGGATGTTTCTTGCCTATGTTGCACATAAGAACTTGTCGCATGTATCAAATGGATGTGAAGAGTGCATTTCTAAATGGGATCATTAGAGGAAGAAAGTCTATGTTGAACAACCTCGGTTTTGAAATATATTTTCTCAAGACGGATACGTGAAAAACATTGTGCGCTTGAGCCATTGACGCGGCGGTCGAGCTACAAGCAACATCACCAATTCTCTCATTAATATGGAACGCAGCCAATGTATCTAGGATCGGCTTTCCACTTCTTTCCAAATCGCATTACCCGCTTTCATTGGTGCCACCTTCGGAACACTAGGTCTCCTGAGAATATTCTAGCATTCTTCTTCTTTATCGAATAACTTTTCACGGCTTTGAGCGATCTCCATCCTTTGTCGAATTTGTGTCACAGACCTACTGTCATTTCTCGAACCATATCTTTGGGCCTAAAGCTTTCTTTCGCCAACCTCGTCCAAATGAACCTGGCGATTTACACTTTCTACCATACAATGCTTCATAGGGGGCCATCCCGATTGTGGCTTGATAGGGCTTGTTTATAGGAGAATTCTATCAAAAGGAGATATTTACTCCATTGTCCTTGAAATCTAGAACACATGCTCTAAGCATATCCTCTAAAGTTTGTATTGTTCGCTCGATTGTCCCCGTCGGTCAGGGTGATAAAGAAGCGATCTAAATGACAATTGTGTTCCCATTGCTTATGTAAACTCCTCGAGAAATTAGATAAGAATCTGAGTCTCTGTCGGAAACAATCGGTAGTGGCATACTATGAAGCCTACCACTTCCTATATATAAAGTTGTGCATCTCGATCCATAGAATAAGTAGAACAAATGGGATCGATCAACCTAAATATCTTTTCCATCAATAAAAGTACCATATGTTCGTATAATCTAATTAGTTTGTTTAGATCTCTCAAGGGGACACCTACATATATAAGCGACTTCATATATATTGGTATTCTCGCTGTACTCCTCACACACTTACTAAATACAAATGAATGCATGGCTCGAATCAATAATGCAAATGTCGAGACACTAAGGGTAGATTGTTTACCAGAACAATTGATGGGTTTTCTTGGTGACAACTTTGGTCATAGTAAAACTTTAGCGGGCGCTTTCTCTTGGACTATGGATTTTGGTTTATTTGGGCACATATTAGCCATATGTCCCGCTTGTCCACATGAAAACATACTCGATTCCCAAAGACAAGTTCCACCATGTTGTTTTCCACATTTAGGACAAGGTGGTAGTCTTTTCAGTGTTTTACATTGATCAATCTTCAAACGTTTGATTGGATTTCCTTGTTCTTGCCCCTGTCGTTGTTGAAATCTGGGTTTAGGGATATGGAGCTGAGGTAACATTTTATTTTCATTTTGACCCACTTTGTTGTCCCTCTGTTTTTGTGTAAACAGGCGTCGAACCTCCTGTGCATGCTTTATTCTCGGCAAAACGTTACGCAACCAATGCTCTCTCAAAGCAACCTTTGTGAATACGTGGACCGCTGTATTCCGGCCATACTTACATCCCTATAAAGCTCGGCCTCGGACCTTCGAGGAACCTCTCCACTTTTAGTACCTCAAGACTAACCATATGTTCAAGAAACCTGGATAGTTGTTCAAATTTGCGAACATAATCGCCGAATCATACTTTCATGTCTCAATCAGATGAACTCGTTCATCTTCATAGCGAATAGGAGCGGTAAAGTATTTGTTCCTGAAGAGTTACTTAAATCTTTCCCATGTCATGGTAGCTACATTGTCAATGCTCTTCATCGTATCCCACCAAGGTGTCTGCACTACCACGTAACATAAAAGAAGCACACATTACCTTTTCTTCTTCGGAACTCGCTATATTGGAACATATTCTCCAAAGTCCTTAACCAATCTTCCGCATATGTAGGTCTACTTTGCATCCTCAAAGATTGGTGGATTTAACTTTCCGAATCTTTCCCCTACTATCTCGACTTGCTCTACCCTTTGGTGTGGTTGGTTCATTTCTTCTCTTTGTTGTCCAACCGTATCCCTCGATGGATGAGTTGTTGAATTGCTGTTGAACTGTGTGGATAAGCTCCATAAGTTGATTTATAACATTATCTCGATCACTCATCGGCATAGACAGCGCCCCTTTCCTTGGTTTCCATCTCCACTACTACTCTCCTCTCTATCTCTCACCATATCTACCACACTGTCTAAGAAGGAACCTTGTAACACATGGCCAATATGTACAATTCATGAACATAAATACATTAAGCAATAAAGTAAAACTTCTTGGCATGGTTGTGCTCTCTACGAGTTACGAGTTCAAGTACATGGATGATCTGAGAACACATCGTGAATCGGCTTTGATACCACTGCGGACGCCCACTATTACTATGGAAAATATAGAAATGGTAAAATCGACCACAAACTCTATTTAAAACATGTAATAAATTGTTTTTCCTAGGACATTTTAACAACAAACAAGTAAAATCACTTTAATTATATGATAAGGACAAGCCATGTCCACGGTGCAAAAAGTAACCAACCCCGTTATTAAACACCACGAGACATCTATGTGACCAAACGCATACCCACATCACCCGGATATTTACATGTACATATTTATATCGGAGTTTTCAAAAAAGGGTACAACCAAACCAAAATATAATACAAGACCAAAAAGGGAAAATGACCCATCAACGTAACCAACAGTCGTCATCCATGTACACCGCCTCGTGAATTGTAGGAGCTTGACCGCCCGCCTAAGCCCACGAAAAACCAAAGATCATCGGGCTCACCTACAATGCATGAACTATATGAGCTAAAGCTCAATAAGTAAAAATCATGCATGTACATGAAATGATATGAAATACATAGGTAATTGTATCCAAGATACTCTTTCGAGAATGCATGCCGATGAAATATAGTATTTCAACCAAATTCCATTTTCCTTTATTGGGCCGCTCGCCCCTACTACGCACCGGAAGAGCTCAATATCAATTTTCAAATGGCCAATAACCGATTGACACAGGCGAGGGGCCCATCCTCTTGTGCCCGGATGTCCGCCTCATGCCTCGCACCCGCAATCCACAAGAAGTCATCCCACTCGGCCGCACCAACCATAAGGGTACTATCAAGTGGACCATCCTCCCGTGACCACCAGGCGTCCGCCTCATGCCCGCTTGCGACCCTCCGGAAGTCATCCCACTTGCGGTACCCAAACATCATATACATAAGCCACACACCGATTGCACTAGTAGCGGCCAACCAAAATATTTTCTTTTCAAGAAAATCATGTCGATGCATGCGTCATTTCAACAATACTCACATGTTGTGCATGCACGTCACGAATGCCAATGAATGACATGCTCAATGAAACAATAATCATCGCACTTCAACATTCACCAAGCAACATATGAACATCAAGGTTTCCATAATGCATCCATCAAGATACAAGAATTGCATTTGTATCAATAAGACAGAAATAGTATGTTCATGCATTGTAGTTCGATGGATTTTCACTTACCTTTCACCTTTAAATATTCTATCTTTGAAAGTTAGATATGTTATCTTTCCTCTTCAATCATACGGTAAGAAAACCCGTATAAATACAATATATAATTTCTCTCTTTTTTTTAAACATAAGTACTATACGAATTTAATAGGATAAGATATATAAGAAATTCCAACCAAATGACAGTCTAAATTTCCAACTTATACCTAAATCTAGAGAAGTTTTCTAAACACTTTCATTTCTTATTATGTATTTACTTTACCATTATAGTCTATGTATAATTCATATTACTATAAAGAGCTAATAAAAGTATTTAGAATTAAATATTAAGCCACACCCTTCGATTGTACTCCACTAATTTATTTCTATGTTTATATTTGTGTAATTTATATATATATATATATATAATTCTTATTTTAACTATATCCTTCAAAATTGCAACAAAAATTATATATTTTTGTGACGTGATTCATGTTCTTTACTGAATTCGAACTTACTTCATATCTATAAATATAATAACCTCTGATCTCTCTCTCTATGTGTGTGTGTTGTATTTCTTTTAGTTCACCATTATTTCATTGTACATAACTCATAATCAGTACACACTCACGGCCTAAATCAAAGATATAGATTAAAGCTTAATATATTATGTGATTATTAACCTTGCCTCCATAACTAAGCTTGATAATTATTGAAATGAAAAATTAAAAGACCACTTACCAATTTATTTTGGTGTGCATCTCCTGACTCATCCTCTCTGTTTCTACCTTCACATTTTATTATGAATGTTCTTCGTGTGTACGTGTGCTTTGTTTTATTAGTGAAAACCCGAGAGTATATGGCGGTGGACATATATATATTACATATCATCTAAAAATTATGTGGCTATAAATTAATGGGTGGTGTTAATTAAGAATTAAATATGTTACATACACATGTCATCTAATATGTTAGCTATGGGTTTTAACTTGCACACGTGTATACAATGTATACAATGGTCAACAAGTAACTTCTAAGTTTTCTATAAATATTTATATATACACACACAATATATACATATATAACTAATGTACAGGTAGTAATTTGTATATATAAAATTAGTACAATTCTCTTTCGTACTTACCAACAAAACTTTTTCTTATTCTCTTATTATTATTAAAACAATAATAATAAAAACAATTATTATTATCATGATTTTTTAACAAAAATCTCACGTAATATATTAATTTTCACATGAAATATATATTTATTAAACTTAATATCCATCTTGTTTTCTAGTATTTAGTTAGTTATTCTACTTAATTTATTAACAAATTTTATTCCCCAGGATGCCCACATTGGTGCTACCTTTCATCCCTAAATTTACCAAGTGTAATCTTGCTCTTTGAATAGTACGTGTAACTTAATAGGCGGCATTTAATAGTCCGACAACTAAATACTTTTCTTCTCTAACTACTTAAATTAAGTAATCTAATGACTAATCACAATAAGTAAGTTCTAAAATTATGAAACTAGCCATGGCGTATAAATAATCCGATTATGCAAATAGGACATAATCATATAATGCATGAACTATATTGGCGGTGAGTAGCGAGAGGCTCGGTATTACGGAGATGCCCCAGGAGCTAACACTTTGGGCATTGACAGTGCAATCCAAGGAGTTGAGACTCCTATGGATGCCAAGGTTGAAGACCCTAAGGCAGTGCGCGATCGTCGAGAGGGAATGTCGAACCCTAAGACGATTGAGGCTGAGATCGAAGGGAATGATGAAAGCCTTGCAAAGGTTGAGTGGAGTCTTTGGAGGTATTGAAGTCCTATGGGAGGTTGAGACTTCCCTAGGTAAGGGTCAAGAGATATGAGAACATTCCTCCGGTTCCACATACACAAAATAGAACAGAGATAAGCACACTTCATGACTCCCGGAGAACTCGACGTATCATTCCCTGGGGTCGAAAAATGAAACCGAGTCCACTCCGATTGCGGTGAGGATGTTCTCAAAACTAAGAGCCGACTAAATTACAAAGCTACTCGTCAAAAATTTAATTTCGATGATTAGCAAAACCCACAAGTCTCATCATCATCTGATGATGCTAATGATGCGTGAGAGGACTAGGTACTTCATTTAGAAAAATCTCTCGAGACCAAAGACGTTGTTAAGACAATCGAGGCTCGGTCGGTGACAAAAGCAATCCTAAAGCCCCAACAGAATCGAAGTCAATCAGGCTCCCACTACCGCATAATGACTAGACAAGCTCCGTCATTGCGGGCACAATCCTCGCACACCATCCCATATGTGCACGATGATGCCTTTTCAGAGATGTTTCCTTTCACGCCGATCCCGCCAGAGTTAGAAGAAGAGACCGCCGCTCAACAATGAAGATTCACTATGAGAGGATCCAATCGTTCCCACCGACACCATTGTTCGGCCGATTTCAACTTTAATGAAGAGTGGCTCACTGCCGGTGAATCAAGTGAGACAAACCAGATTCATGGGGTCTTCAAGAAAATCAGTGAAGAGATGAGAAGATTGAAAGACATCGTGGCCTCACTCGACTTAAGATTGGACAATAGGAATGCTACCCTCACAACATACTTGAGAGGGATAGTGGTGCGGATCCGAGAATGGTCTCAATGAAATCGCCATGTGACTCAAACAAGCTCGTTATTTCAAAGCACTATATGGCGGAATGCTCATCCGGATGGATGACAACGCCGATCTCAAGCAAAGGATGCAAGCATACATCGAAGGCTACACAAGTCTCACAAGATCAAATGGAGCTGCTACAAGAATTCCGAGAAAAGAAATTTTGCGCCTTGAGGAAACAATGAATGTAAAATTCGGCCTACTCATGACCGAAATGAAGTTGGTGGTAGCCGAGTCCAAGGCAACTCACTTAGAATTTTGAACAGCTTATGCAACAAAGGACTCAAACATAATTCATCTCTAAGAAGACTACTTCATGATGGTAGGTATGTTCCCTGGGTCCCTCTCTCCTTTGATGATGCCAAGAAGGGGAAAAAGAGTCCCTTAGGAAATTGAAAGAAGAGAGTAGAGAGAGATTGCAAAATGAGAAGATTGCAGGCGAGAAGAAGGGAAAAATAGCTGAGGGGAACGTTCGAAAGATCTTACGTTAATGATAGCTAAAACCCCGGCCAGTCATGTTCTTGCCTCAATCATGAGCAAACTTCCCGTAACCCTACCCATTGAGCACTTTCTGTTGTGCCAATGTCGAGAGAAGAGACGAATCATTGAAGAAGGGTTTGAGGAGTTCTCCAAAAAAGGGATGCCCGCGTTGAGGAAGTGCTAAAACAATATGGTGACATTCCAATAGGGAAGGATCAAGATGTTATACTGACAATGGATCTCGAGCCGAGATCGGTTGAAGAATTCAAGACGCTCGAATCAGAAGGTTATTTCCAGGGATGTCACTAGACCAAGCCGCAACTGTCTTTGGGAGAAAGGTCTTACATTGTGTGAAGAAGGCCGGGAAACGGCGAGACTACCAGCAGGTGGTAAGGAAGACTCCGTGTAGTACACACCCGAGGAAGAGGAAAAGTGGTGGTGGAAGAGGTTCTCGACCTTGTCCAAGACCCAAGAATATTGAATATGTAATTCCGGAAATAAGGGGAGGATCTCTTTGGGTTGGGTATGACGAAGTGGCAAATCCGGAAGTTGCGAGGAAGAATGCGAGGGAAGCGATAAGAAGACAGGAAGAAGAGAGCGAAAGGCAAACTCGGCTATGGCTCGAGAGGAAGCGGATGGATGATGCCTCTAAAAGAGCTTATGAAAAGAAGCGTTTGTAGAGAAGAAGAAAAGAAAAAGAAAGAGAGAGCTGATGACTTTGATAGAGTGAAGAAGAAAGAAAGAGGCAACGAAGGCGTTAAAGTGTTGCTGCGAACACCTACGGACCCGAGAGAGGAGGCAATGGGGCAATGGGGGCCACCGCCCCAAAATTTTCCAAAATTATTTTTCCCCACAAAAGTTTTACAAATTATTTTTAAAAGGTAAAATAAATGAATTAACTTACAATTGCCCACCAAAAAAATTTCAAAATTTTCCCCCAAAAGTTTTTCCAAAATATTTTTTAAAAGGTAAAATAAATGAATTAGTTTATAATTTCCCAAAAATTGGATAAAAACTTCAAATAATTGTCTTTTACAACATAAAAAGCCACTAATTATGGTTAGTATATGAAAAAGATCGCATAGCTTAAATTTATAAACTCGGTCCATTTTTTGCCCCCCCAAAGCCTAATCCTGCGCCATGTTTTCGCAAACCCTTCATGTATATTACTTATGTAAATATATTTTTGTAAGTCATCCGTAATACTTCGTGATTTTCCTGTAATTTTTCACTTTGTGTTTACTCTTGTATCTTAGCATAGATATGTGTCTTGCTTTGATAAAGAATGCATTTGTAAAACTTGACTATGTAAAGGACAAGAATGTTATCTTTTTGTTTACATTTTGTTGAATGATTTTAAGTTTTGGCTTCATCAAAAATAGGAAAATTGTTAGGAAATTTATTTTGTAGATTTTGATGATACCATGTAAAACATAAACTAGAAAGTTGGCACCCTATTTTCGTTGTAATTTGCATTGTAATAGATAAAGGCCGGAAAAGCCGAGTCAAGTCGGCTATGCCTAGAAATACAAGAAGTCAATCAAGACTGAAGTGAAGACTCATTTGCAAGACAACAGAGTATGGCTAAGAAGGAATGTCAAGAACTCGACTGAAGATGTATCGGTATGAATCACCAGTGAAGAGTCGTCAAGTCAACTCAAGAAGCCAAGTCTCAAGTTGAAGTGACAGATGAGCCATCCAAGGATTGGAAACTAACTCAAGTCACCTGGGAATAAAAGACTGCAGTCAAGTCAAGACAAGCTGAACGAGATCTGTTGATGAAAGTCAAGAAATGTTACTCAAAATGGTAACATGTTAAAGTTATCGAGATAAAGTGTTAGTTCGATTATGTGCAAAGGAACAAACCAATGGGAAGCACTGCACGAAGTGTCGAAAGCGCTGCAATGTTGTAAGACATTAAATACGAGGAAATGTCAACATCAAGGACTCGAACAAGACAAGCCAACGAACACAAGTGACTTTTGAAATCGGTCTATCTCTTCAACGGGCAAAATTTCAAAGTTCACTATAAAAGGCCGAAAAATTCATTGAGATAAGGTTACCTTGCACACCGAGAAATCAAGCATTATTCAAGCTATTAACCTGAAATATTCTCAAGCATATTCAAGAAAATCCTCAAGCACGAAACTCAAGAAAATCGATCCAACACAAGCCGTGAAGGAAAGACAACTTCAAATCTGTTGAAGTGAAACTTTTGAAGAATCAAAGGGCTCTACTTTCCAAGGAGGATTGTAGGAAGGTTCAAGGTCGAACCAGAATAACAAGTTATTGGAAGGCTTCGTGATCAAATTCAAGAGCTTGAGAAAGTGAGTGAAGTAGCAAAAATGACTTTCTGTGAAGAAGGTGAGTCGGAAGAGAAGGCAGTTGTGTGACCAAAGTGTCTCTAGGGATTCACCACTTTGTAAACGATCTGTTACTTAGTGGATTCCTCCGGGAGTTGGAGAAGAGAGGATTAGAAGAATTACCCCATCTTTGAACCGTTTTAAAAATTATCTCGTGTCATTTATTTTTCCAAGACATTTACATTTCGCATACTTACATCATATCTGTGATAAACTCTGTAGGTCCCAAGGGTGTAAATGTAAGGTTTAGAAGGGGTTGAATAAACCTTACCAAATTTTCGATTTAGTCATTTTAAATCTCTGAGTTGATTCTACACAGTTGTGTCCTTGATGGATATCAAATTAGTCACTCAAGAGTTAATCTCTCAAGACTCAATCGAGCCGTTGATGGAGTAACTCGATTGTTGGCTATAATTTAACTCAACCGTGGTTTTATTTTTATTGGAAGACTTAACACCCTTAAGTTTGATTAAGCAAGATTTTAGAGCTTGATTTAGTACTTATAAATTATCGGTGGATAGCAAATTTATCGTGAGATATAAGCGATTAATAATGCAAAATTAAAGTCTTTGAAAAGTAAATGACACAATGAAATTTTTATAGAGGTTCGAAGATGGGGTAATTCTTCTACTCCTCTCTTCTCCAACTCCTGGAGGAATCCACTAAGTAATGATCGGTTTACAAAGTGGTAGCAGTCCGGATACAAGTCTTGATCACAACGGCCGACTTGATCCTTAGGGACTCGATCTGAGACGCCTTGATCACTCGGTTGGCTTCTCGTGCGACTCGGCTTCTTCACAGGCGCATTTGCCTTGTTACTCTGACTCACTTGCTCAAACTCTTTGGATTTGATCACGAAGCCCTCCAAGAGTTTAAGACTTGGTTCAACCTTGAACCTCTCTACAATCCTTCCCGAATGTAGACCCCTTTTCTTCAAAAGTTTCCTCTTCAACTGATTGAAGTTCTCTTTCCTTCACGGAGTGTTGGATTGATGTACTTAGAATGTAGGCTTGAGGATTGAGAATATTTCGATTTTTACGATATGCTTGTTTATCTCACATGTGTGTCATCATCCTTCTCAAACAAACTCCTCAGCCTTTTATAGTGAACTTTCAAAAATTTGCCCGTTGAAGAGATAGGCTTATTTTTGAAAGTCACTTTGCGATCGTTGGCTTGCGATTCTTGGAATTGCCATTTCCTCGTATGAATCTGTTCTTTCACCTTTTCGAGAGTTCGACACGGTGTGGTGCTTCTCATTGGTTCATTCCTTTTGCACGCTTCCTGGGTGAGCACTCAGAGAAAGGTGGTATGGAGATATTACTTGTTTAAGTAAATCTCTTGATTTAAATGTCAGCGGTTCTTTTCTGATTATCTCGACTTGATTGCATTTCCTTGCTTTCCCCCAGGTGACTTAGAGTCGACTTCCAATTATTGGATGACTCTTCCATCACTTCAACTTGAGACTTGGCTTTTCTTGAGTTGACTTGATGATGCTCCACTCACCAGATCTCATTTTGCTTCTCGATAGAGTTCTGTCTACTCTTCTTTGCCATACTTAGTGTCTCGCAGAGTCTTCCTTCAGTCTTGATTGTCTTCTAGCATGTTGGGCGTGGTGACTTAACTCGGCTTGGCTAGCTCTATTTATTACAATGCATTTTAAAACAAGAATTGGGGTGCCAACTTTCTATTCTAAGTTTTACATGGCATTCATCAAAATCTAAACAATAAAATTCCTAACAATTTCCCCCTTTTTGATGATGCCAAAACTTAAACCATTCAAAAATGCAAATAGCAAAGATACATACGAGATAGTGTATTGACATAGAATGTATGCGAGAATAGATCTGTTTATTGATCATATCATTCTGTTCTTTTACACAATTTTTTACAAGGTGTATCGAGCACATATTTGTCTACACCGAAAATAAAGAATTTATAGCTTTATTACGGAAGACTTACATTGTATGTATTTACATGATAAAATACACGAAGGGTTTGGACAACAACACTTCATCTCCTTCATTGTCTCCTTCTTTCATCTTGATCAAGATCTTCTTCTCTTCTTCTCTTTTTTTCTCGCCGTCACCGCCTTCTTTTTCTTCTCATATGCTTTCTGGCGGCTTCATCTTTTCTTATTCTTTCTGTCTCTCCTCCCATAGCTGAGTTTGTCTCTTGTTTTCTTCTTCTAGTCTTTTTGCATACTCGGCGTTAGTTTTAGCCACTTTCAAATTTGCCACTTGGTCAAGCCCGGCCAGTAGATCCCTCCTTTCTTTCCGGATCTCGTATTTAATATTCTTGGGCGGAGGCCTAGGTGCAAAAGCTTCTTCCTCCACTCTTTGCTTCTTCCTCTACCTCTGCGGCGTATCTTTGTCTTGGGGTCTTCTTCTTTCCACTGAGTGACCGGCGGAGTGACCAGTGAGTGGTGCCGGTTGTCTCTTTGCTGTCGACTTCTTCACATAACGTGAGACCCTTTTCCCGAGTAAGTCCCAAGCTTGAGCCATAGACATATTTGCAAAGTATCCCTCACCAGTTTCGAGTGTTTTAAATTCATCGACCGATCGTGGCTCTGTCGACATCCGAGATGGCATAAGTGTCTCTCTCTTTGGAATGCCTCCATATTCTTTTAAGATGTTCATCACCCTGGCATCCATTCTTCCTTCCACTTCCTTCATCCCCGCTTCAATTGTTTTTCTCTTTTGACCATAGATACGAGAGTGTTGGAGTGGCGAGTCACGGGGGAGTTTCTTTGCTTGATAATGTCGGTTGTGACGAGAACCTTGTTGGGGGTTTGTGCAATCATCAATGTCACATCCGTTGATCCTTCCCCCTCAACAAGCTTTCCTTTCTTACATTTCAAGACTTCCTCGGTGATTTTCCCTTCTCACCGCTCCTTTCTTCTCACTTCGGATGTTAGCGCTTTGAGGTATTCCTCTTCCCCTTTTTGGCATCATCAAAGGATAGAGGAACCCCCAGGAACATCTTTGGCAAGCATGAAGTCGAGTCTTCGATGGTTGAGTTTTGCTTCAAGTCTTTCGTTGTATGCGGCGGAATTCGGTCGAGTAGCGTTGGATTCTGCTTTGAAATCGGCTTCATCTCGGCCATGAGAAAGGCTGAATTTTCTTGTCATGTGTTCTTCCAAACACTTTGTAGATCCTTTGTATTTTGCTCACGCAGCGACTTGATCTCGGCGGTGTGAGCTTCATGCATATGCTCAATGTGTTCTCTCGGCTTCGTTTTTGCATCGGCATTTTCGACTCTCCACACCGACTTGTTGAACAATGTTCAAGTATCTCACCTGTTCCACACGCATTGTTTCTTTGTTGTTGCCACCATTCCCTTATCCGAATCTGTTATGCCTCTTAAATCACCAAGTTTAAGGTGGCATCTCTGTTGTCCGTCTCATGTCCAAAGAGGCTGATGCCTCTCCATCCGTTCAACCTCGGCAAATAGTGCCTTGAACACTTCTCGAACTTCATTGATTCTTCTTTGCAAATGATGGCCATGCGACATCAAAATCATAATCACCGGAACAATGGTGTCGATGGAAGAAACAGGCTGGTTTGTGATAGCGTGCTTGTTCGTTTCGACTCTTCGTGGAGTTTTGGTATCTCCGAGTGAAAAAGGAAAGATTCTACAAAAGATTCATCACCGCCAATCGATCTGTTCGATGATGAGCGGTGCGCGTGAAGTTCTTTTGGGAATCGATCTGCTGCGACTTGAGGAGCACATGGAGTGGTCTCTTGTTCACTGGGTTACTTTGTGAAGTAGACCCGAAGCTTGCTGAGCCTTAGTTTGTCTTAACGGCTTCGTTGGTCTCAGTGATTTTTCCATTTCGATGGCGGTCCTCGGCCTTATCGAGCGTCATCGGACGATGATGAGATTTCCGTTGGTGGCTCATCATCAAAATTAAAGGTTTGAGTAGTCTTGGGATCGACTTGCTCGTGCTTGGAACATCCGCAGCTGGTGAGTCTTTTGGATTTGTCATGGGGGATGACTCGGCTTCTTCTTCGCCCGATCCCGGAAAAGTGACATCGGGTTGTCACGGAATCATGAAGTGCGTTGATCTCCTTCTCGAGATGGGTCGATGATAGCGGGAGGAATGTTCTCTACTTGACTTCTTTACCCCCGGGAAGTCTCAACCTCCCGTGGGCCTTCATTACCTCCGGCGGTCTCTCTTCTGCGAGGGCACGTCCCACCCTTTCGACGGTGTCGGTGTCTTAGGGTCTTCTACGATGGCATCCATTGGAGTCTCAACCCCATGGATTGCACTTTCATCGCCAGTGTTAACTCCCGGTACATTCCTTCATGTGCCTCGGGATTGCATCGGCGATGTCATTAGCCTTCGGAGCGGTTGGCACCTCGGTGAGATACGATCTCAAGCTATCGAGCTTCGTTGATGGCAACTTGTTTGTTCTTCTTGCGTTTGTAATTTCTCTCCTTCGCCTCCTTGATTCTTTGTGGAGTCATCTGCCTGGCGTGGAGGAGTTTCCCCCTCGGTTTGGCGCACCCGGTGAGTGACTTGGAATGGGGTCACTCGTCTCCAAACTCCCTTGTGTCTTTTGAATGTTCAGCCGTTGGGGCGGTGGTAAAACACCTTCAAACAGGGTTGGCTCGACTGGGGTGCCCATTGTCCCGGTTTCATCGCCATCTCCTTATTGTGCTTCTTCCGAGTGAGTCAGGAAGTGGTGGCGGCAATAACAAGATGGCGATTTGCTTTGGACCACTCCCATTGGATCAATTTCGGTTGTGTTGCGGAGGGCTCTCTGGTCCCTCCATCAATCTTTGCTCGTGAAGGATTCTCGGACTCGTGCAATGCTTGCTGCATTTGTAACTCTTACGTGCGGCGACATTCTCCTGTTCCTCATCACCGCATGGAAGACATCAAGGAGAGGATATGTGTGTTACGTGGTGCGGAGATAGGGCGATGCTTGCCTTCTCACGTGCTTGGCTTCTTGACTTGCTTTTCTCTCTCCTTGTCCTTGTAGATCTACGGGATGTCCGTGCGATTGTCTTCATCCGGAGCTGGGAGCACATTAGTTAATCCAAGGAAATTTAGCGAGTTCCTCTTCTTCTTCTATAAACTCGGTCGTTGGAACTGTTCCCTTGACTTGCTCAATTTCCATTTCCTCCACTCACGCAGACGATTTTGGATGTCCGGGTAAGGTGGAGATAAGATCATTACATCACTATCTCTTCTGGCGGTTTTTCTTCTTGTGTTTGAATTGCGTGAACTATAGTTGTGTCTTGAGTTGCCTCTGCTGATCGCCTTGGCGAGACTTGGTTGTTTCATCAATTACATCCGAGACTCCACTTCTCCAAAGATCCCGATCTTCTCTAGGCTGAGTGGGTGACTCACCTGGTTTCTCCGGCTCGGAGCGCTTGATAATCCGTCTTCGTCTCTAGTTTGTACCGAGAGGATTTACTCGGTTCGAGACGGTGTCTTCCGAGTCTTGTGCGGTGGGGGCAGTCTTGGTGTTTGTTTCTCGAGGAGCTGGCCGTCTTGGCTGTCGGTTCTCCTCCTTTTGACGATCGGAGAAGGTATTTGTGAGTCCTTCTCGACCCCGGCTATCACTGCGAGGGCGGGAGACACGGCTGCGGCGCGGTGACTCTGCTGCGGGGCGAGGAGAATGTTTGGTTTTCTTTCTTTGCGGGGGCAAAGCGATCTTCTTAGCACCGCGGGGGCAGCTTTCTTCTTTGGAGAGAAAGCAATTTGTATCTTGAGTCACCATTCCCCTCACCGTGTCGGCTCTTTTGGCGTAAGCTCTCTTGTGCGCCGAGAGGTTTGCTCAACATCCTCTTGTTAACATGGAATGCCTTCCCATGTCTAAGAGGACTCCTTTCACCTCCAATAGCCGGCCAATCACTAGGCCATATCCTGGGGATCCTCCAAATGAGCCATCTTCTTTGAAGGAATTGTTTCCCACGCGTTAAGCGAGTCTGTTGTAGACAAACTCAGCCATTTATCTTCTTTTCTTCGATAATTGCGGCCATTACAATCAGCTTTGCCTTTGATGATTGGTCAAAGCGCCAAATTGATGTCGATACATTTGGCAACTATGTCCAACAACTTGTGATAATCCTCCTTCAACGATCTCTTGTTTCTTTGTGTATATTATTTTATCGGAAAGTCGGACTTGCTATTTCTTTCCATCGTCGGAAGTTTACATCAGCTTCTTTAATCTCGGATGCTCCTTACCTGGTAGTGAGCAATATTCAGCCGATCTCTTGCGAGAGATAGTCACCTTTCCGTGAATGATGACTTGATTCCTTCATCGTGAATCTCGGCATTCACGTAGAATGTGCGACCTCTTCCACATAGGTCATCGGATATTCTAATGTTAGAAACGGTTTTAGCCCGGGCGTTTCCAACTTCTCGGCGATTTTCTTCACTAGGGTGTCGTCGGACCCTGCTTCACCATTCGTCAAATCCACCGTCGAACCGGTGTGGATTTGCTTTCCTAACTTGGTAAAGTCATAAGTTGGTGCCATTTCTCGGGATTATATCAAGGAAAAACTCGAAAATTGATTTGAAGGTTGATAGGGTTTCGAGAGTATTTTGCCTTTGCTTTTGAGAGAAAGAGATGAAACAGTTTTAGAAGTGTGAGAGAGAAAGCGGACGAAAATGGTTTAAATATGGTTTATGAAAGGGCGTGCGGGTGGTTTTGAAATGTGGTCGAAATCAACGGCTTGGATTTCGCATGCCTATTGAGCATTTCATGTCTCGTATTTAATGCGGCGACATTTATATCCAATCATAAGCTTGGTGTGCGGCTTTATGTCGTACACATCATCATTATCTTTGACGTATTCCTTAAAACATTCCCGCTTAGTCAAAACGCATTGCGTTTTTGTCACTTTGCTCATAAGTTATTCACTTATCTCTTAGGTTGATTTAACTCTACTTCTCACGATTTTCTTAGCGACTCATTATCGGTGACTTCGGTGTACTTGTCTTTCCGTCTGGTGATTCTTGACATAAACGATTTACATTTTTGGCTCTTTTTCACCCCTTTTCTGTTCCATTTCTCTTCTTTGATTTGTCAGTGTCACCATCAATTAGCCCCAACTCATGCTTGAGTTCTTCAAATCTTGACTCACATAATGGTTTTGTGAAGATGTCGGCTAGTTGTTTATCGGTTGAGATATATTCCACATGATGTCCTTACTTTTCAACATGGTCTCTTATGAAGTGATATCGACATCAATATGTTTTGTTCTTGAGTGCAACACGAGGATTTTGAGTGATTGCAATTGCACTTGTGTTATCACACATGATTGGAATTTCTTTTTCTTCAACTTCATAGTCTCTCGATTCTTTGTCTCATCCATAGGACTTGGGCACAACAATTGCCCTTGACTATGTATTTCGCCTCACCAGTAGAGGTGGCTATTGAGTTTTGCTTCTTGCTAAACCAGAAATTAGTCTGTTTCCTAGCATTTTGACATGTGTCCGAAGTGCTCTTCCTGTCCACTCTGCATCCAAAGATAGTCGAGAATCAATAGCCAATTAGCTTGAATCCACCTTCCTTTGGATACCATAGACTCTTCTTGCTTCCTTTCAAGTATCTCAATATTCTCTTAGTTTCTTTGTCATGTGGCTCTCTTATGGAGCGATTGAAATCTTGCACATACACCTACAACAAAGGTGATGTCCGGCACGCTAGTTTGTGAGATAGAGCAATGATCCAATAAGTGCTCGTATCTTGTTTGATCTACGAGGCTTACCATATGCATCCATGTCCATTTTGGATGATGTCTTCATTGGTATTTTTACGAAGACTTCTCCTCCATACCAAACTTCTTCATTAAATCTCTGGTGTATTTTGTTTGACTTATGAAGGTTCCATCCTTCAAATTTGTTTCACTTGGAGTCAGGAAGAATGTCGACTCTCCCATCATGCTCATTTCAAATTTACTTTGCATGAGGTTTGAAAATTTTTCACCACGACTCTTTGTTAGTGGATCCAAAAATGATGTCATCCACATATATTTGAACAAGCGATATACTCTTCTTGTCTTGAATTACGAAAAGTGTTCTATCTACTTTTCCTTTTGTGAATCCATTTTGATTAGGAATTGTGACGGGAGTATCATACCATGCTCTGGGTGCTGTTTCAATCCATACAGGGCTTTCTTGAGTTTGTATACCTTGTCTCCAAGAGTCTTCTCGCTCAAATCCGGAGGTTGTTCAACATACACTTCTTCTTCCAATAAACCGTTTAGGAATGCACTTTTTACATCCATCGATATACAATGAAATTCTTGTGAGTGCATAGGCAAGAAACATCCTTATAGCTTCCAATCTTGCTACGAGGGCAAATGTTTCATCAAAATCTATCCCTTCTTCTTGGAAATATCCTTTAGCTACTAGTCTTGCTTTGTTTCTTACCACAGAACCTTCCTCGTTCATCTTATTTACGAACACCCATTTGGTTCCAATAACATTTTGATGTATGGGTCTTTGCACTAATTCCCATACTTTATTTCTCTCAAATTGATTGACTCTTCTTGCATAGCTTGAATCCAATGTGTGTCATCCAATGCTTGTGACACATCTTTGGGCTCTATTTGCGAGATGAAGCATGTGAACATGGCTTCTTGTTGAGTTAAGATCTTGTCTTGACACCTTCTCTTATATCTCCAATGACAAGTTACGTGGATGGTCTCTCGGCCATCTTACATCGGAGGTTGGAGTAAGTTAGGCTGGATTGATCGACTTGCGGTGTGTTCTTTGGGTCGACTCTCTCGTAATCACTTAGCCGCAAATTTTCCAGTGTTTTGAGATTGACTATCTCATCTTCTTCGAATTGATAATTCGGCTTTCGGCTTGACATAGGGACTCTTACGTATGGTTGGATGATTGACTTATCGGTGACTCTTCAATGTCTTCTCCATTTACATTTGGCTCATCAAATACCACATGAATGGATTCTTCCGCAACCATAGTCCTTTTGTTGAGTATTCGTAGGCTTTGCTTTCGGTGAGTATCTAAGAAGATACCTTCATCGACTTTAGCATCAAAAGCCTTTAGATTGTCTTTGCCATTGTTGTGGATGAAGCATTTGCATCCAAATATTCTCAAATATGCAACATTTGGTTTTCTTCCATTCCGGATCTCATAGGAGTCTTTGTCAATTGTCTATTTATCATACATCTGTTTTTGAGTGTAGCAAGTGTGTTGATTGCTTGACCAAAAATCTTTTTGTAACTCCGCTTGACTAACTTGGTCATTCTTTGCTTCTTTGAGGTTCTATTTCTTCTTTCGCAACTCCATTCTCACGTGGAGTCCTTGCGGTGATAGTTCATGATCAATACCATTCTCAATACAATACTGAGTTATTATTCCATTGACAAACTCAGTTCCTCTATCCGATCTTATTTTGATAATGGTTTGACTCTTCTCATTTTGAATCCTTTTCACCACCGTGTGGTAGTTTTGTAGAGTTTCTTTCTTCTTACACATGAATATTGTCCATGTATATCTTGAGTAGTCATCTACTACCACCAAGGTGTATTTCTTTCCACTTATCTTTGGCTGGTTCCACTTTGGGCCAAATAGATCCATATGAAGCGGATGCAATATTCTTGTTGAGGATGGGCATGTCTTTTCTTTGAATGACGACTTGATTTGTTTTCCTTCGACATGCGTCACATATACTCTCCTTCTTGTATCTTCGAGTCTCGGAAGTCCTTCCGGAAGATGACTTCTTGCAAGTTTGTTGATCGTTTTGAAATTCGGGTGACTCGGCTTTTTGTGCCACATCCAACTTGATTCGGATGTGCTCTTTGCTAGTAGACAGTCTTTGGGTGTTGCATTGACCAATCCACTACATACATATTTTTCTCTCTACATCCTTGCAAAGACCACTTCATTTGATTCAATATCTTTGATTTGGCATATACCCATATTGAATCCAACATTGTAGCCACTTGTCACAGTTGATGATGCTTAGTAAATTGAAGTTTAGTCCTTCAACATATGCAACATCTGTGATCTCTAATCCATTCCTCTTGATGGATCCAATGCCTCTTATTTCACCTGGAGCTTCATTTCCTCCAAATATGACTTTTGCTCCTTTAACTTCCTTGAATTTTGACAGATTTTTCTTATTTCCTGTCATATGTCTGGAACAGCCACTATCCATGTACCAGGTTCCTTGGCACTCACACTCCTTGAACTGCAATCAAGGAAATTAAGTTTTAGGTACCCATACTTGTGCGGGTCCCGAGGGGTTAGAATTGTAAGATGATCCAACCAACCTATAGCCAAATGATTTGACTCTAAGGGGTTGCCATCTATCATCGTGCCATAATCATAATTAATCCTGGCAAATTGCTTGGGGATTCTAGGTTCATACAATTTTGTCTCTTTTGTCGTATGCTGCATATATGTTTTAGCAATTGCCTTCCTTGGGTAATTGTGGTGTTTTTGAGTGTAGTGCCTAGGTGCATATGTGTCTTTGATGAAAGCTCTTATACTTTTGGAATGGCCTTTCTTTGAGTTCTGTGGCCTTTGCCATTTGGGCTTATATTCCATAAGTCTGTCTTTGACGATTCACATTATTCCAATCGACTTGCTTGGATATTTTCTACCATTCCCATCATATGTATTTCTTTTATGGGTTTTAAAGGGATTTTTGGTAGCTCGCTTCTTCTTTACTGAGTATTTTCTGTTTGGAGTTTGCTTTGAGGACTGGTTTGAATCTCTTCTCGGTCACCGCCCTTTCAAAGACACTTAATTTTTTCTTTTCCTTTTTAACCAAGGCGGTTTGCTTATTATTGTGCTTTGGAGTGAATGTGTGTGCAACATTTGGAGTTTTGGATTTTTCGGACTCTTCATGACTTGAAGATCCTTTTTCCAAAATTACTCTTGAGGTTTGACATAACACGGAGGAATTAAATCTAAGCTGTCTTGTCTCCACATTCTCTTTGACTCATAATAAGATCATCCATGATTTAGATGCCTTAGTGAATGAGGCAATAACATTCTTGAGGTCATTCTCCTCTTTTCTATAGCGATAATTTCTGCTATTAATTTAGCATTTTCGGCCTTTAAACTTTCATTCTCATTAGCTATTTGACTTAGAGTACTCGGCTCCTTAGTCGACCTTGAGTTTTGACTTTTGAGTAAGGCTGTTTTCCTCAATCAATAGTGTGTGTGAGGATTTAATGTGTTCAAAATCTTTCATTATTTTGCCTAATGAATCATAAAGATCGAGGTGATGAAGTGTGTGTGTCACATGTCACTATCACTAGTGTCCGAGTTTGTTGAGTTAGATTGTACCTCATCTTCTTGATCTTGTTCTTTGGCCATCAAGCGGTCGGGGCTTCTTCTTTAGAGTCACTTGAGTAGTCGGCTTCTTCGCTCTCTGAATCAAATTGTCTCTTTGACTTGGTGTCTCAAAGATCTCTGCACCATCATTGCCTTTTTCTTCTCTTGTCTTCTTTCTCTCTCAAGACCTTTCTTTCTTCTTCATCCTGTCTTGTTGACTACAGGGATATGAGCGATCAATGGCATAGTGACCTGGTTGTCTACAGTTCAAACATAGATATTCACCTTTTGATCGACTCTTTCCATTCTTGAGTTGTCACCCTTTGATACTCAACTTTTTGATGATTTGTTCTCTTGGTTGGCCTGTCTTCCCTTGATTTGGAGGGAGGTTTGAGTGTCTTCCGGAAGATTCTCCTTTCCTCTCTTGTAGTTCTTATTGAAGAACTTGTTGAATCTTTTGACCATCGGGGCTATTTCTTCCGGTCAATGACTTCTTTGACCTTAGCTCTCTTCCCATCTTTAACAATTAGAGCAAAATTGTTTTGGGTACAAATTGTCTCTTCCTGGTCTTTTCTTCTCACTCAAACTCGTAGGCTTTGAGGTTTGAGAATAGTTCATGGTTGGATGTCTTTGATAGGTCCATGGAATGTCTCGATGCCATGACCTTCATTTCCCATTCAATTTGGAAGACTTTTTAGGATTTTCATACACATTTCCTTCATGTATATTCCTTTCCAAGTGCGGACGACTCATTTGTGATTTCGTGAACCGAGGCGTCTAGTTGATCCGGGTTCTCTCCACGAGATCATTTTGAAGTTTTCAAATTTACTCAGTCTGACCACCGATAATTTGTTTTCTTTGATTTGCTCGAGCCTTCACAAATCAATGTCAACTTGTCCCCAGATTTCCTTAGCCGTTTTGCAAGATTTGACTTTATTGAACATGGCTTTGTCCAAGGTTTTGTAAAGGATGTCCTTGGCTACATTGTCCAGGTTGTATCTTTTTCTCATCATTTGTCCACTCGGTTCTTGGTTTTTCAACCATGATCGTGCGGGAGCAAGATCATCTTCTTCTTCCTTGTTGCAACTCTTCGTGATTGTGTTCACCTTTAATATTTGCGAGGGCCCATCTTCTATCACTATCCACATCTCATCATGTAATCTTTGATAGATGAGCACATACTAATTTTCCAATCATCAAATTCTTCGATAGTGAACATAGGGATGCGTGTTAAATTTGCTTCCATGATGATGACTTTTTAATAAAAAAAGTTTTGAAGGTTTAAGTACTAAAGCGGACTTTGAAAAGTTTGGAGATCTAGTTCAAGAACCGTGCGGAGGGTTCAATGAACCAACCGCTCGATACCACTTGTAGGTCCCAAGGGGTGTAAGTGTAAGGTTTAGAAGGGGGGTTGAATAAACCTTACCAAATTTTCGATTTAGTCCTTTTAAATCTCTGAGTTGATTCTACACGATTGTGTCCTTGATGGACAATCGAATTAGTCACTCGGTAGAGTTAATCTCTCAACAGACTCGGTGAGCCGTTTGATGGAGTAACTTCGATTGTTGGCTATAATTTAACTCAACGTGGTTTTATTTTCAATGGAAGACTTAACACCCTTAAGTTTGATTAAGCAAGATTTTAGAGCTTGATTTAGTACTTATAAATTATCGGTGGATAGCAAATTTATCAAAGATATAAGCGATTAATAATGCAAGAATTAAAGTCTTTGAAAAGTAAATGACACAATGAAATTTTTATAGAGGTTTGAAGATGGGGTAATTCTTCTACTCCTCTCTTCTCCAACTCCTGGAGGAATCCACTAAGTAATGATCGGTTTACAAAGTGGTAAGTCCGGATACAAATCTTGATCACAACGGCCGACTTGATCCTTAGGGACTCGATGCGAGACGCCTTGATCACTCACCGGCTTCTCGTGCGACTCGGCTTCTTCACGCTGTGGCAAATTTGCTTTGTTACTACAACTCACTTGCTCAAACTCTTTGGATTTGATCACGAAGCCCTCCAAGAGTTTAAGACTTGGTTCAACCTTGAACCTTTCTACAATCCTTCCCGGAATGTAGACCCCTTTTCTTCAAAAGTTTCCTCTTCAACTCGATTGAAGTTCTCTTTCCTTCACGGTGAGTGTTGGATTGATGTACTTCGTAATGTAGGCTTGAGGATTGAGAATATTTCATTTTTACGATATGCTTGTTTATCTCACATGTGTGTCATCATCCTTCTCAAACAAACTCCTCAGCCTTTTATAGTGAACTTTCAAAAATTTGCCCGTTGAAGAGATAGGCTTATTTTTGAAAGTCACTTTGCGATCGTTGGCTTGCGCTTCTTGGAATTGCCATTTCCTCGTATGAACTGTTCTTTCACCTTTTCGAGTTCGACACGGTGTGGTGCTTCCCATTGGTTCATTCCTTTTGCACGCTTCCGGGACCGAGCACTCCGAGAAAGGTGGTATGGAGATATTACTTGTTTAAGTAAATCTCTTAAATTAAAAGAATTATCTCCGATTGTTGAAAATATCTCATTTAGTCAATCCAATTAATCAAATAACAACATTAGTATTTGACTAAATTTGGAACTAGAGTCGTGAATCTTTTGAATAGAGTTTTGTGTTAATTTTCATAAAGTACGTAATTTGTTAGACTTATGTTAATTATTTTGAAAGAATATATATACATGCAATGTGTCTTTAATTTTAAATATAAAGTTGTTTTGAAGAATTTACACAATATTGGACTAAATTATATTTTAATAAATTGGACAATATTGTATTTCCCTCGAAATGAAGAATTAACCCTAGTCAAGATGAAAATGAATTACTCATGTAGCATATTCACTTTTACAAGAATTAGAGAACTCACATGCGAGATAATCAACTTCTATAAGTAATTGTTAAGATTGAAAATTATATTCTTATATTGTAATGTGAGCGAGTATTTTAATTACTCTAGAACCTGTTTCATTGACAATCAATAATGATGTGTATTGTTTCCTTGCATTGAAAGTTATTAATATTTTATTGTTATCATTTGTTGTTATCTCTATGACCCATTTCCCATTTTCCCGAGTCTTGTAATGAATGCGTTTGGCGTGTGTGATTTAGGAAATCAATTGAACATGTCACCTATTAATGTTTACTCGACTACACATGTGCTTATTCCCATTTTTCTCGGGCCAGACGACGACGCGAACTTGGGTCGTAGTATTGGTATATTTCGAAATATGACAAACTCGGGTATAAACCACAAACTAAAGAGTCATCAAGCCAATCGGAAGAATGAGGTGCATGGAAGGCTTCACCCAGTGCGTGGGAGAACGCAATAGGATGTGGTGTTTGATTAACATCGACCCCGTATTTATTTTGTGTATCCTTGTTGATTTTTAAAATGGGGCATATAACTATGTCCATTTTAAATTCGGTTAGAATCTCGTAATTTGTTTTTCTTTTTGTATTTGTGCTAATCCTCGTATTTGATGCATCAACCTTTGAACACCGTGAGGTTAGTACAATTTATGTTACTTTTCAATCTTTGTTGTAATATTATTTCTATAAGTTGCTTATTCGTGATATTGCCTACTTGTGTAGCAATATTTATTTGGTATGTTGTGTAATTAACATTAGTCTTGTTAATTCTGCGCATTCATTTGCACGCATGAACCCATTTTGTTCACAAAGTAATTAGCAAAGAATCTCTTTCAAATTTTTATTAATAACTCTTGCATTCCCATTCCCCGCTAACCGAGCTCGTTTAGCTCACTCACTCCACGCTTTTCTAAAAATTTTCGAGATCACGAATTTGAGCCCGTACACCAATTCAAGAGTAACGCAGAATCCGAATCTTGTCGTGTTATTACTCTAATTTTGCCATAAGTATTTTGAAACGTAATTGTATTAGTTCTGTTTCTATTTGTTTTGATGTATTATTTTTCATTATAAAGTTTTTGTAAATTAAAACTTCCACTTTGTAATATTTGTAATATACTTAGTTTGTGTGATTTGGTTTACTCTGTAATTTTTTGGTAGACTTAGATCCTGTAGTATTATAAGTTTAAATTTTTCGTAGTTTTGGACAAATACGCTTGTGTAGCTTAAGTTAGTAAATATTCGAGTATGTTATTCGTTAATCGAGATATTTGTGATTATTTTGGTTTATTAAATTTGGGGCGTTACAAAATCTTTAATCTTGACCATCAACAAAGAGGCCCAAGAGTGCAATTTGGAATTCTTTTTGGCCCAAAATATTGTCACCAACGAATGAACTGACTTGGCCCATTTCACATTTCACGTTTCCTTTTTTTATTAATAAATTCGGAAAAATGAAGAAACATGTATGGTTCTTCTTCATCTTCGTGCCCACCACGAATCGCCTCAATCCACCGTTGGTCGCCGCACCACCATGCCGGGAAGAAAGGAAGGCTATTGTGCGCTCAACATTGACGCGATCGACAATGAGCACGCCGGTTAATACGATCAACGCGCAACCAAATATTCACCACAGATCACCACACAACCACATTGGAAACCAAATTTCCGCCGCCACTATAACCTAAGTCCCAAATGCGCAATAGCAGGTGCTCAAGGTGGTGCAATACGCCGTGGATTGCTATGGCAACCAGTTTGGTGTTCATGATTGTCCATTTGGCAATGGTTTGAAGTCCCTCAACCTCTTCGATCGTGGATTTTGAAGATTTGCGGCAAGGCCCTTGGAAGTTTAAAGAAGATGCGATCTAGCCCTCTTGATTCAATTCCGGACAAGTCCACCATCTTTAAAACATTGATTTTCGGCTCATAGAAACAAAGTACACATGAATAATCTGTTGGAAAAAGCTGGGTTGGTGTATATCGAAATGGCTAAGGAAATTTGAGTAGAGTAACGGTATGAAAATAGAAAGTCGAGGCAAGATTTAGACTCTTTCTCTTTAAGATGAAATTGCCCCGCTCTCGGTATTTATGGTACTTTTGGCAATTGCCTCCCAAGATACAACGACTTACATCTTGTGATAGCAAACTACAAATCACAAGATACTTGAACTTTTGGTGTTTTTGAACTCTCGAATTTATGCGGAATGTATGATCAATTTCGAATTTTTCAGATGCTAAATGAGTTTTGGGGGACTCCTATTTATAGAGCTACGAGTGCCCCTTTAAACTAGGAGTAACCCTTGGTTCGGATCAATCAAGATCGTCGATCGTGCCTTCGATCATCGATCACGATCGATGATCGAAGTACATATCCTTGGCACACACTGTATCTTCGGGATGAAGTGTCGGTCATTGTACCGTCGGTGAAGGATCGTCATAATCAGCGCCACCGCTTGCCACATGTCACCTTGTAGACGACTCCTACCAAGTCACCTGCGACCTAAGCCGCCCGCCATGTCACCGAGCCACTGGACCGAATCTTGGTTTGAAGTGCAAAATGCATGCGACTAAGTGCAATGTGTCTTTCCACATTCACACCCTTTTATATTTCCATATATAAAAGATATTTAAGTGGCTTACTTAAGCATTAATTTCTCATTCACCCGATATTGGTTTTGAAAAATATTGATCACATTGGTAGATTCCATATTGTAAATATATGTTCCATGTTATTTCACTTTAATTCCCAAAGCATCGAAATATTGATCACCAATTTGATCTCACTCATTGACGCCTCAAAGAATTTCAAGTTAGTAATTAAAGTCTATTACCCACTCGGGATTAAGGCGTCATGTACGATAATCAAGTGAAATTAAATATCTATTGGTCAATTAAATATTTAATTTAACGTGGTCCACCCAATATATATAGAAAATGTATTCTCAATTTTATCACCAAATTTAAGATAATCTTCAATTAAATTGAGACGATCTTAACAAAATTAATTGTCCGTATTTATTTACCGATCGTGGGCTTTAATTCTTTTAAATTGAATTATAAATTGAATACTTAAACATTCAATTTATAATATCAAACAATCCATGGACATACACAAGCTCAATATATATGAAAATAAATATTTTATTCAAATATCAATTACACGATAATTTACTCGTAGGCACAATACTACCAATAGTAGTGGTCAACTAAGTTTTGTAACGTTAATCAAAATAAGTATTCATATTTAATAAATTTAAATATGAATAAAAAAGAGAATTAATATTCATATGTAATTAGTTTAATTATGAATTTATATTCCTTGAATACTTTATTATGTACATTTATTTACCTCGCCTTTTTAACTTCCATTTACGCCTATAAATAGAAGAACATGGAGAAGTGAAAAGGTACTCAATTCTCAATTGCTTTCTCTTCTCTCTTGTATATAACATACTTATTTATGGTGGTCACTATAAGGTTTCTTGGATTGTGGATTGAAATTGTTCTCCAATTTCGTGATTACGATCCCGACTCGAGTGCTTTGAGGAAAATATTATTTTTTGGTCATTTAAGTAAACCTATTCGGTGATTTAGTCCTCACTTTTTTAATTTTGAAAATTGATCATTTAAATGATTTTTTTCAATAGATTTGATCCTGTGACTGCTTTACAACGGGTAAAAATATTTGTTGAGCTAACATGAAATTTAAATTTAAATAAACAAATTTTGAACTTTAATTGGTGGCCTACATGGAGTTTGGGATGAGAAAACAAAAAACCACATTGGCATTTAGGACACATTTGCACATTAGGTGTCCTAATTCTTTTCCTCTAATTGTTTAATTAAATTATAATACACAAATATAATTAAATTATTCTTAAATTAAAATTCTATAAAAAAATTACATTTTAGTTAACATTACCTTCTTGATTTTTTAAAATTATGATTAAACTAAAAATAATCATATTAAGTGTTGAAAATACTAAATAATTTCATAATTTCGAAATTCAATAATAAATTTTAAAATTAACAAAACAATAAAGTTAATTCTTTAATATCTATAAATAAACTTATCTTAAATTATTTCCAAAATATATTTATTTTAAAGTTACAAGTTTTCATAATAAGATTATATTTTTTAATATATTTAATTTCTCAAAAATATATTATATTTATCATAAATTTAAATAACATTAACAAAAAAACTATTTTAAAATTAAGCACATATAATTCAAATTTTACTTACAATATAATTAGTAAATGTAAATTTAAAATTAAAAAAAAAAAAAAGAAATGAGAAATCGTGCTTCTTACCCAACCCCTCCCCACCCATGGTCACCAAAGACTTTCCCCCACCTGCTTCTCATTCATTACGCCACCGCCTCCTAGTTCCTTGATGGTAGAGGATATAGACTAATATTTGTGGATTTGTGCACTAATTTATCGAATGTAGAAAGTGAAAGATTTTGTTGTCAACCCACATCGAGAAAAAGAACAAAAAGAAAAAATGAACGGCTAGCCTCAACTAAGTCGGAGGGTCAGGCAAAGAAAAGAAGGCTAGGCTAGCGGTGGCGAGGAATAAAATGAAGAAGAAAGAGGAGGAGGAGGAGGAGAAGGACGAGAAGAAAGAAAGAAGAGGGCGACATCGAGAAACCACTCGGCGACGATTGTAATGGGTCGTAAAATGGGTTACGATGGTTAAAACTCAAGAAGAAATAAAGAAGAAGAAGGAATAAAATGAATGAAAATAGGAAAATATGGATAAGACCAGGAAAAAAATAAATAAATAAATAAATAAATAGAAGTTATAAATTTTTCTTCTAAGTCAAACATAAGTCGCCACCTAAACATTTTTGTCTTCAAATTTTTTATTTTTCTAAATTATATTCCATTTCATCTCAACAGTAACTTTTATCTCGTTGTGCATGTCACATGACCAAATCTATGAAAAAACTCATTTAAAGAATCAATTTGCAAAATTGAATATATAAAGTGAGGACTAAATCTTGAATAAGTCCAGTTAAAACAAAAAAAATAATTTTGCCCGCTTTGGAAGTACCCCAATTATTCACACATGGTGATCTATCTTTTGGTTATTCATTGTAATCTATGGCAACAACTAATGTAGAATTTTCTATTCAATTACTTACCTAGTACTTTCATGGCTTCTAACATGGTATCGAGCAATGTATGACATATTTCGTTTCTTTTACTATTTTATATTCTATGATGTGAAAGTTATTATGATATTTTTTTATCAATGTGTTGAAAGTAAATATTCTATGGTTTGAATATTGTTTATTTGATATTTATTGTAAAATATCAATATGAGAATTATTTGAGAATTTACTAGAATTTTTTAATAGATGTTTTTCAACAATAATATATATCCACATGTATAATGATCTTGGAATGCGGATGCCATACCCAACAATTATATATATATATATATATTCTCATATGTTATAATCTTGAATTTATACTTATCTACATAAGTTGATCATACATATTTACATGTGTTTTCCATTGACTTTTATTCCATGATAATAGTTTACAAAATAAACCAAAAGAGTAAAAAACAATAGTGTGAAGTATGCTCGGACTTTATAATCAAGATTCTTGATAATTTTCTTCTTAGTAAAGTAATATTATTTTTCCAGTTCTTTGTGAATAAAGGAAGATAAATTTTCCTTTGTAGGAAAATGGAAGACACTGTTCATGGGCTTGAAAGTATTGATGAAGTCAAGAATATGAAAGGTGGAAAAAAGTTTAAAGTTAGATAACTACCAAGCAAGATCGGATGAGGGCCCCATAAAAAATAAAGGATGTCTCAATATTGCTTAGAAATAAAGCATCCTTAGATCTCGACATGAATGATGATGGAAAGATTTAAATCTTAACCTCGAAATCAGTATGATAGATAGATGTACATCATGGAAGAAATATGGGTCGCCTAGTGGCCTAATACCTCTAGATCGTTATATGGGGTTTTATCCACATATATATGAAATGAGATGGGCAAGAGAATAAAAGTTACCATGCTTTATTTATTGATTTAAGCGAACAAATAGCATATGATACAATTTATCTTTGTAATACAAGATATAGAAAATCTAGATTTCTAATTCGTATTATGTGGTGTATTTGAATTTTTTATTTTGTAAGATGCATTTTAAAGTAGGTATTAATTATTTTTAAAATTTATAATTATACTGCTTCCCATTTTATATTATGCAATAAAATATAATAAAAAGAAAATGGAAACTTCGATTATACTTCATCATTCTCTACCCACTCTACCAAATGCAAGCAACCTTTGATAATTTTTGAATATGGGTCCTCTCTCGGACATCCCAGATTAAAGTTATTGGATAAAAGGCAAACTCATTCCCAACTAATTTTGTTCTCGATAACAATGAGACCGGCGAGCACCGATCTCATTGAGCGCAATGAGTATCATTAGTTGGAATTGTTGAGGATCAAGAACCTCGAACAATTCATGAGCCGTGTGATTTTATCTAGCAAATCTCCCCACCAACTATTCTTGTGTGAAACAAAATGCGGCAACTAATTTTGGAAAGAATAAAACACTCCCTCAATATGTTTGGTTTTTCTCATTAATGCAACATGTCGCTCCGGAGATCTAACTCTCTTATAGCGAAATATACTATTGTCTCTCTTCTTTGCTACTCAACGAGTTATTGATGCGGATGTAGATTTACCGGGAAAATCTTCCAATTTAAGGAATATATGGGGAACCTAACGTGGCTCTAAGAAGACAAGATTGGAATCATCTCCAAAATCTTTCCCCAACTCGGATCAACCATGTTTTATGTGGTAACTTTAATGAAGTCCTCATTCAAAATGAATTCCATGGATCTAACCTCACTGCGGATTGGTAAATAAAACTTTTCGAGACATTATTCTTCATCTTAGTGTATCTAATATGGGCTATGAAGGGCCTTAATTCACTTGGCATCGCCTCTCCATCACCCCACACACAACGTATGTTTTTAAACCGTGCACTTTGCAACTACCACTTGAAGCGTCTTTTTTAGGAGTCGTGTGAATCACTCATCCAACCTACTTTTCCGACCACGCACTACTATATATCCATTTCAAAGAACACAATCCGCTCTTTCTTTGGGGACAAAAAATCTATTTTGTGGTTTGAAGCTCTATGGGTCCGTTCGGATGAATGCAAAAAAATTATTAAAAACAACTGAACTCGGATCTTAATACCCTTCTAGAAAAAATCGAGCATTGCTCTATTGGGTCATTACACTAGGGAAGCTTCACCAACACAACTTGTCGACAAGCATATTGCCAATTTGAAATATGACATTTCCACAATCAAATAGGGTTAATCACGGATGACACAAAAATAAACCGAGCAAGCTTAACTACCGCCTTGAAATGTCCCGATGAAAGTGGATTTAAAATAGAGACAAAGGGCAACACAACATTGGTACAAAGAAGACGACCAAAAAGTCGCAATTCTTCCATGTGTATCTTTTTGCTCGGAAGTATTTTCTTGTATTTTGCAAGATCTTGATGTTGTAAAAGATTAAAGGGATCGCTATTAGTCGCCGTATCCACATATTGTACATCTCTTTTTTGCGGATGATATACTAAGTGTTCGCCAAACCACACCAACAGAGGCCAAATTCTTTCGCTATATGTCGTTATTCTCTACGAAAAAAGTGTCTAGACAAATGTGAATTTGTCAAAATCCGGGATTCTCTTGAGAAGATTGTTGCACAATCTACAACATATAATATTCTTAATATTCTCGGATTTCGTGTCGTTGCTTCTCATGGAAAATATCTTGGTCTTCCAAGTCTCATCGACATATAAATAAAAAGGAGATTTTCGGCCAAATAAAAGACGAGAATGTGGAAGTGTATCTGGGCTAGTCTAATAATCACTTCTCTAGGCGAGCAAGGAAATTCTCATAAAGACGGTGCTTCAAACAGGTTCCCACATATGCCATGAGCTATTTTGAATTCCCAGATTCAATTATTTTGGACATTCAGTCTATGGTTAGTAATTTTTGGTGGAGTGGCTCGCAAAGCACACAAAAATTCGTTGGGCCTCCTGAATTCAATGGAATGGAGCAAAACTAATGGAGGCTTGGGCTTCATATCATTTCGTGCTATGAATTTAACTCTTCTCTCTAAACAAGCATGGTGCATTTTAATATTCCCAAATTCTCTCCTTGCTCAAGTTTTCAAGTCCAAATACTACAATCATTGCTCTTTTCTTGAGGCTCCTTTGCACATAGACCATCTTGGATATGGCGGAGCATTTGGGGATAGTCGATGGTTCGAACCTGGATGCCTAAAAACTATCCAAAGTGGGTCCAACACTAAAACTTGGGTGAGCAATGGTTACCTAAACCATCGTATTACATAACTTCAAAGAATCCCCCCTCGCTTCTCTCCCACTCAAAAGTTAGTTCCCTTATTGATCCCGAGGCTTGAGTGGGAATATACAACTTCTCAATGATCTGTTCCCATCCGAATTGTGTCTCTTATCACTTATATTCCTCTAGGCCTCCCAAAATGTCATGATACGTGGTCTTGGTGCCTTAGTAAAAATAGAAAATTTTCGATCAAGTCCGCTTACCACTCTATCATGGAAGAACCAAGTAACATTTGTAAATCCATCCGACAGCCGCACGAGTTCGGACCTTTCCTTATTTGGAAAAAACTCGCCTCTCTCAAACTCCCACTCTGTTTTTCGCTTCTCATGGAGGCTACTCTCTTCTACATTGTCCCAGATCCCCAAAACCTTGCATGTAGACACATCATCAATTGTGACACCCATCGCATGTTATGGTCTCGCTCCAAATCTCACTATGCATCATCTCTTCTTCACACTTGCCCTTTTACAACAATAAGTATGGGTTGTTCTTTGTCCTTCACGACCATCGCTCTATTTCAACAACCATGTACCGATCTCGGGCGCGGGATTTTCTCATAAGCGATCCCTAAACACATTGCGAATTTTTTTCTCATGTTATGCTTCGAATCTCGACTAACAAACAAAAAAATTGAAGACTCAACTCAGGCCCACACATCACTTATTCTTGCAACAAGTCAATCCCTATCCCTCTTCCATCATGCAAATGTTTGGCTCGAGCACTCTTCAAAACCCCCTTTTGATCTTCATCTTCTTAAGTCACCCACCAGGAGTTCATGTTTTTCTTTGATGGTGTTATCTCATCATCTAGAAATCGTGTCTTGATTGGTATTTTCATCAGTGAGCACAAATATTTCATTAGGGGCTTGGCAAAATCCTTCTCGGGCATCATCAACCCCCGAAATTGCAGAAGCTCGGCACTCAGTGAAGCCATCAAAATTACACTTGAACTTGAGTTATCGAACATATCGCTCCCGGGACTCAACCATAGTCATTGAAGCAACTAGGTGCTTCTTCTTCCTCATCGAATGAGACTTTGTTCTTGGTGATTTTACTTGTTATTTAGGTTCTTTCATTATCCTTGTTTATCTTGGATCCCCCCTGGGTGATAATGTCGTTGCCCGAGCTTGATTCTTTTGCTGAAAAATATCTTTGTACCGCCTCTCGAAGCCCTCGAGTTTTATTCGAGCGTGTATTTATTTCACTTATCGTATATGTATTGTTTTGACTATTTTACCGCGTCACTTGGACTGGTAAATATTAATAATAAATATATTTTGCATTTAATTTCATTTTATTTAGTACTTGTGATCATGATCCTTTATTAATTCTATTTCACATTAATGATCACTTGATTGATCATTTATTACTATTTGTGTATTTATTAGTCACCTTAGAATTTTAAGAGACTATTTATTTTAGAGACTTATACCTTATAGAATTAAGAATTTGATTTAGAATAAGTGATCGTGAGACTTATAAATGATCAAGGAAATCACTAATTATCTTGGAGATTGATATTATTCATATATTATCATCAATTTTGGGACAAAAAAATATGGAAATACCCTAAATGCCCTTAAGTGGACGACAATAGTGAGGATTTTGGTGTAGAAATACCATCCAACTCTTGTACACATGCACCTTATGTATTTCATCCGGTGTATAATTACACCATTAATACAAACCTTATACACATCATCTTATACTATAATTTTATATCATTAAATCTCCCAACATTCCCCACTATCTCCAACATTCCACTCTTTTCCTCTCAAATTACATTCAAACCCATCATTTGCCCATACTTTGACTAGTCTAATTGTCTCCATGCAAGAGACAAATTGCAAGACATAGAATTTGATAAAAAATTCCTCCCTCTCTCTCCAATTGTGGACGGCCAAAGGGCCCTTTTGATGATCAAAATTTGTTCAAAATATCATTTTCATCCAACACATTCATCATTCAAGCATTTTCTCCAACTTCTCTCTAAAATCCCCAACATCTCTCTAAGCATACATTCATCCATTTCTTTATATCTTCAAACATTTCTTCATATCTTCAAACACTTCTTCATATCTTCAAACACACTTCTTCAATCTTCAAGAACACTTTCTTCATATCTTCAAACACCTTCTTCATATCTTCATACTTAACAAAAATTACAAGAATTCTCCTTCCATTTCATCAAGAAATTCAAACCAACAACCCTCTACACAAGGTAGGAAATTTTCATCTTCAATCCATTTTGATATCACCTAGCTCATCTCTTTCACCTTCTTAACTTAAGTTTGAATTTTGATTTGAGGTACTTAGAAGACTTTGAAGATATTAAGAGCTTGACATCATCTTGAAGAGGACCTCAAGACTTGAAGAAAATTTTGAAGAATTAGACCATAAGGTAAGATATTGGACTCTAGTGCCCTTTTTCTTCCTTCTTCCTATTTTTTTCAAATTTTAACACCCCTTTTTCATTTTTGAGAAATAGGGGCTGACCTTAAGTGGTTCCTTGAGGGTGACCAAAATCCTACATTTTGAAGTCATTACTAGTCACACCTTACTCACTACACAAGGTAAGTGTACTATTTCCAATTTCTTCACCTTCTTCCTTTTCTCCTTAATTTTACCTCATTTTCTAACTCTTAATTTTTGGTGTTTTTTTTTACTTAGGGGCTGACCTAAGTGACCTCTTAAATCCACTTGTGAATTATCCTTTTTATTTCACAACAATTCATTTTAAGATGGGTAGAAAATCCTTTCAACTTATAGGTGTTTTTACTTAAATGCATGTAGTATTTTAATATTGAGCACTTGAGATATATATTATGTATTGCATGTTAATTTCTTGTATCAAGTTGTAAAAATTCTCAAATGTTGCTCAAAAATGCTATTTATTGAAAAATATGTGCATGCATGTACACTTTATATGACTTATAACCTGGACATGCATGTGTATGATCCTTGAAATTAATATTTTATATGACTTATAACCTGGACAAGTTGAGCATAATTGATTAAATTTTAATTTTTGGACTTAAAATGCAAAAATAGAAAGTTGGTGGACTTAATTGCAAGAAAATAAAACTTAAGGGACCCCTCTGTAATTTTCGAGTTTTGGGACTGTACTCAGGTTCAAAAATGATGTTTGGAAATTTTAATAAAGTTTTAAGAGTTTCAAAATAAATAAAATCAACCTTTAAAAGCCCAAGGACTAGATTGTAAAATTTTAGAAGTTTAAGGGCTAAATTGAAATTTTCGAAACTGTACCAGACCCTATTTTTAGAATTTAAAATTTTAATTCTTAAAGAACTGGAAATAACATATTTTAACTGTATTCCAAAAATCCAAGTGTTAGAGCTTGGAAAATAATTTTATAAAAATTGAGGGACCAAATTGTAAAAGATTAAACTCGAGGACTCAAATGAAATTTCCAGGACTTATACAATACATGTACCTGGAAATACAAATTTAACTATAACTTAAAGATATTTTGGACCCAATGTTCAAATTTCATAATAATTGGACCCCTAAAAGCCTTAAAGGCAATTATTTTAAAATGGGACAAAAATGAGATTTTCAAAAGTTAAAGGACCTACACTTATTTCTTTTTAAAAATGTTTTTTTGTCAATATACCACTGACCTTGGTGACATTTTACAACTGGAATCACATTAAAATCCCTTCCGGTTTGTGAGTTCCGATTATTTCAAACTTAGGGCCCGAAATGATAATTTTAACAAATTTGGGGCCAATGTAAGAATTTTATAAAATATCGACCTTAAAACTTTAAAAACCTGAATCTATGAAAAATTTATAGAATTTAGGAACTAACCTCATAATTTTTCAAGGTCGGGACATTTAATTATTTAATTTTTAACCCCAAAAGTATTGATTTTTACAAAACGGGGCTAGTAATAAATTTTCTTTTTAACAAGAACCTAACTCAAATTATTTTGTTCTTTAAAACAACCCTGGACCCTCTGACTTTAATAATTAATTAAAATATTTTATTTTCTTAAAACTCCTTGACTTATTGGATCGCTTGACCGATTGATACGCGATCGCGGCGGCTTCCTCGTCTTGCAATTTCAAATCTATAACGGGACCTATGTCCCACCTAACTCTTCAAGACATCGAAGATTACTTATCCTCTCGATAATTATCTTCATTCAAATTACTCCACCAATACCTAAATGCCACACGCGTTTTGAAAACTTTTCCGAATCGCTTTCCCGAATCAATATACTCATTGCCTGGTTGACTACCCCGAACTTGTATTTACTTTCCCGCCGAGTTAACTTGGTGTGTCGAGCTCACAATCGGAATGGATACGCGGGGACGGAACCGGTAGCTCGATCGCTATTCCACTCTCCGCCCCATCGCCCTAATCCCACAACCGAGGGATGGAGTTTGTCCAAGGGAAGCGGGTCGTAGTACTTGAGGAATAATCATGATTATGACAATCCTGGGCCTAGCTAGCTCTACTTGGATTTGTCTTTGCCTATGGAGCGATAAGGTGACTGGTTTTGGACCATCTTGCTCGGGGAGTTACAAGGAAGAACGAAGGAATCGCTTTATGATCCACACGATTCTGAGTTAATCGGACCCATTTGGTTGGCGCTAAAATCCGTGCGCAACCGCTTACTTGTATTGCATTGGTTGGCGCTACAAATCCGTACACAACCATTACTTGTCTCGCATAGATTGGTGTTACATTCCGTACGCAATCCTACTTGTCTTACTTGAATCACATAGTACATGTGTGACTACGAATGTTTCTTGAATCGTATAAGTATATTACTTTAAGTATATTTATCACGCCGCTTGAACTGTGTGTGAAATCACGCATCATATCTCACGCATTTTTCATACAACTATTTTTTCTTGTATTAACTATATATCGCCACACTTGAACACGATCACCCCATCCACTGAGATTTTTGTCTCATCCCCTCCTTTTTCTAACGGCTAGATGAGGAGTATGTTGAAGATGCCGAACCTACCACAGATCGAATTCACGTGCTCCTTTGTTGAACTTGCTTTCTATTATTGTTGATGTTGCTAGACTTGTTCTTTTACTTTTGTTGTTGTTGGACTCTCTTTTATTCCGTTTTCATTTTGGACTGTACTTAAGTGCGTAGGACCCTTTGACACTTAAGTTTGGGATGTTGTGTACTTTATTTTAGTTTTGGACTATAAGTTTAATTCGAATATTTCGATGGATTGTATTTGGATATTTGCTAGACTTTAAGTTATATTTCGTACTTGTATTTTATTTCCACCGCTAATTGACTGCTTTTTCACTTGGGGTTATTATATCATTTGTCTAGACTATTGGGTTTAATTCTGCTTAAGTTTTTGGATCGTGTCGCGTCCCCGCTTGGGGGCGTGATACCATCGCCGTGGATCAACCCCATGATTTTTGTGTCGGTCGATCGGAGCTTTTCCGATAATCTAATGCAATTTCTTTTCGAAAAAGAATTAAGAGTGATTATAAAATTCAAAAACTCCTGAACCATCGAAACATATTCGATTATTGACATAAATCACAATACCACCTAATCGAGTCTTAACGGCTTTTACAAGTTTAGTGTAGTTTTTTTCTTTTTCTTTTTCTTTTTAGTCAAACAACTTGGAAAATGGATTGAAAACTAATCCTAATAAAGCATGGTTTCGATTTATAAAGAAATGCACTTGATTTCTCTTATTTTTTAGTACAATATCCTGGGTGGGAGAGTGTTGATGTTGGGGACAAAAAGTATTTAATTAATTAATATATAATTCAATTTATATATGTTTATTTAATATTAATTGCCCAATGAGCTCTTAATAAATAAATTGGCCCATTAGTGTTCGAGATTGGCCCCTATGCCAATTTCTCCTACGCAGATCGCCCATAGGCCGATTGCTCCTACACGCCCACGAGGCACATCTCCCAGTATAACATCTCCCCAGGTATAAAAGGTCCCTTCAATTATCTGTAAGTTAATTATTTCATGATCCTCTTACGCATTATTATTCAATATTTGTTTACTTTGTCTTATTCTCTTACTCATCGTCTTGACTTGAGTGTCGAGAGGGGCCTCCCTAGAACAACCCCGAGACCCTCTAACGTTTGTGCATGTGAAGTTCCCAATTGAAGGATTTTTCACTCTCGGAGAAGAAGACGTGAAGACTTCCCCTTCTTCGGAAGAGGAAGACGTGAAGACTTCAACCTTGGGAAGAGGCACATGAAGACTTCCTCTCGGGAAGAGGATTTTAGTAAACCCAGCTTGACTTGGAGTGATTTGCCTAAAAAGCGGATCATTTTGGCGTCATCTCGGGGAACCAACTAGAAGCACACAAAGATGCAACCTCAATCGCCAACTTGTAAAGTTGGATCTCAAGTCGCAGCCATGGCACCGAGACCAAAGAAGAAGGAAGATCACCAAGACGGCGAGAGGCCAACGAACTTTCCACGGAAGGGCGCCCTCTCCCCGCAGAAAAAGAAGGGCGCCATTGCCTCCTCTGGAGGCGCTCCACTCAGGCCAAGAAATTCATCTAACCAAGGACACTCTCGAATCTGTTAGAAGAAGTTGCACGGAATGCCTTGAGGCATCAAGATACTGTCGGAACCATGGGAGCACTATCCGGGCTCCACCCGCTTATTGAAGACCTTGACCTAGAAGGACAAGGAAAAAGAGATAAAGGACGCAACAAGAGCCAAGAAGAGCCGCGATGGTTGCAAAGTCTCCAACAACACTTCCCAATCATACTCATTCACGAGCTACCGCAAGAAAGGGAGTCCATTGAGCTCCGATATCGTGGCGGAGCGGCTAATCCTCTAAATTAGGACATCTAATCTCCCATAATATAATGGAACCGGAGATCCCCATGAGCATTTGAACAAATTCTATCTTTGAGACAGACTTCTATGAGATGACGGATGCTACCTCTTTGCAAAGCCTTTCTAAGTATGACCAAGCAAGCCCGGGCTTGGTTTGATCAGCTCCTGGATGACTCTGTCACTATAACGCACAAGTTTGCTTTGAGGCTTTCATATAACAATTTTTCACAACAAGGAAAACCACAAGACCATCGCAAACTTATTTCAACGTAAGGTGGGAGAACCTTCATGCGGCTTCATGGGACAACTCGTGGAGGTCAGAAATGAAGTCACCAACATCTAGTAAAAGACATTGACAAGGATTCAATAGCATATTTCCCTCGAAGAGCGTGCTCGGGCGTGACTAAAGAATGATCTCTCCCCACTCCAGAAAATTGCCCATTGCGGAGAGCACCCAACGAGGAAGATGAAGCAATGAAGCCACCACGGAACAAGCGTAAGGCCGAAGAGGGTTTCGAATCAGCCTCAAAGCCGCAAAAGGAACTCGGGACAAGTAACAATTCCCTTGAATGAACCAATATCGGAGGTACTAGCTATCACTCAAGAGAGAGAATCTTAGAATCACCTCGGGTGATGAGAAATGCGATTTCAGACGACGTCAATCCAAACATTTTTGTTACTTCCATTATGATAGAGGACACACAACCGAGACTTGCATCCGATTGAGATCCGCCATCGAAAAGTTAATTTGGAGAGACCACCTACAAGAGTACGTGGATTACCCTGGATCACGATCAAACCTAGGAAGATAGTAGCAGGGGCGTCCTACATCACACGGGGAGGACAACCGGACTCATCACCTTGAAAATTCTTTACCCCGCAACACGACTTGACAAAGACCTCCTGGATTGCTCTCGAATCACTTAGTCCGCACTAACCCCTTAGCTGAGATTTGCCAAGGAGTATGAGATAGGCATTATTATCGGGACATAGTGACTACTCGGAAACATTAGCTCATAAATCAAGACGGTGAATTCTCCTAGCCAACCAACAAAGGCATCACACCTTCATGAAAGTTGCAAATCTCCTTAGCTTCCGTCTACAATAGTTCTCCTTGGCCTTCCGAGGGCCTTAGTATTTTTATTTATTTATTATTTCCGAGTTTGTTTCCGCCCCGAGGGCATTAAACATTTATTTACATATTAGTCATGTTTCCGCCCACATGGCATAAAACTTTATCATTATAATGAATAAAAATATTTTCGCTCTTCTACTTTGATGTTGTGAATGCGATTAATGGCCACATATGGCCAAGGTCAATGACCGATTAAATACTCTCCTCAACGAGCCCATCTTTCCGACTAAAGCCCCGGATGGGAGGGGCCTCCTCACGGGGTCCTCATAAATATCCTCATCCGACTAAGACCTCGGGGAAGACCTCACCTGGCTAAGACCCCAGGGTGGGAATACCCTTTACGCTAAGACCCCATATGGGAGGGGGGCTCCTCATGGGGTCTTAGTAATTCACCTCCTCCTGTTAAGACCGGAGGGGAAGACCTCACCTGGCTAAGACCCCATAAATTTTTCTCCAAGGTGAAAATGTTGAAAAAAATAAGGCAAAAAAAACTAACACATGGGGAGAAGATATCAAAATGCTAAAGCAAATATTATGGTGGAAGCTCCGAGAAGGGTGCCCCCTACAAGCTCGAGGAAAGCGCCCTATGGCCTCCATGAGGGCGCCCACCCTAGGCTTAGGAAGGACATCTCACAAAATATCATTCCCTGGTGAAAAAAGAAGGCAAAAACTCTAACACATGAGGGATGAAGTCAAAAGCGATAAAGTAAAGCTAGAGAAGAGTTCCATAAGGGTGCCCCGGGCTCCGAAAGTCGCCCTCTTCGAATTTTGGAAGGGTGCCCCTTGAGCTCCGAAAGGCGCCCTCAAGGAGTTGTGGAATGACATACATTAACCTCGAACACGAGTATTCTCGGCTATTTCAGAAAAATTAAGACTTCCTCCGAAGGGAAGGTCCACCTCAACATGGAAAATGAACAAGTCTTCTACGAGAAAAAGTTATATCAAAGCACTACATATAAAACATGGTAAAACAAAGCAAATATGCGTAAGGAAGATGGAAGATCATCCAGACCCTACGGGAAAATAAAGTATCTCAAGACCAAAAAAGAAAGAGAAATATCCAAGTGCGTAAAGAGAAATATCTAAATGCGTAAAGCAAACCCTAAACAGATGGGCATGAGTCAATGGCCATCGGCCAAGAAATAACTATCACAACTCAGCGGGCGCGCCATCTCCATCAAGCATCGGCCTCTCGAGGCTCATCTCCATCACCACCACCATCGTTTGGAAGATCCTGCAAGGCCTCGACCTCTCCCTCTCCTCATCGAAACTCCGCAATCCAAGATGTCGATAAGCTCACCGAAACTTTCCCACTCTATCGTAGAAGTCTCACGACAATGGCGCACCGCCTTATCATAGTAGGAGCATGACTCTCTCATCATGTCTAAACGATAGGACAATGAACTCTTGTAGGCCTCAACCAACTAGACCTCTCATTGGCCAACAACTCATACCAAAATGAGACTAGAAGAACAACTCACCCATCTCTCGCCTTATGGGCATGCTAACTCTTCGCCGATGCACACTTTGCTTAGACAAATCCTATATCTCACACTTATGATGGCTAGTCACGCTTAAATCCCTTAACCGCACCCGAGGATGACGGTTCTTCTCCTCAACCACCTCGCCTCGATGGTTCGAAGCCACCGCAAGGTTCATAATCTACAAGAAAATTTGTACAAGTTTTAGCCAAGTGCGAGAGACAAAGAATGAAAAATAAAGATGTAAAGTAACCATAAAAGCTTACCCGAGTAATGTCCCCCACAAAGGTGAGTCTCAATGTCCTTGAAGAAAAAGACCCAAGACGGGATCGATCATCTCACACAAAGTTCATCTAAGATCGCATAGCCCAAGACAGAATCTGTAGTCCCAATTGGGTGGATCCCCTCGCAATGGTTCACTCCGCTAGAAAAGATAGCTTGGGACGAACAATCTCGGAAGCGGCAAGCCCAGCTCCATCATCGACCTCTTCCTCCAAAAGGGCCGAAAGAGGACGAGGATCCGGAACAACATCAACGCGATCATCCGGAGCATGAGACCGGGATGCCGATCACCCTCCCGCGGGAAGGGCGCCTATGACTCTCCTAGGGAGAATCGCGCGGCTTATCACTCGGGACAAGGCACTCGAGCTCCCGCTAGCAGCAGACTTCCTTGGCCTTCTATTTTTCCTTCTTCTTAAAGGCCATCAACTCCGCGATCTTGTAGCTCTCCTTACCTAAAAAGCAAGCAAAAGCAAATATTAGAAAATGGAAGCGCAAGAATATACAAGTAAAGCGAAACAATAAAGTAATATGGGATACCCAAGAACTCCCTAACATTAAGAAGATTCTTAAATAAGCCCGAGATCTCAAACTTCCGCCATCTACTTTCGGGAGCGGGAGTACCTCGGCAATCATAACTTCCGAAACCCACTCGTAAGGGTGCTCCCAACCATTATCCCTCACGTATAAGAAATCCTCCTTCCACAACCCACCAGAGAAGGAAGTCGTTCAAGAAACTTGCACTTTGGGACGTGGGAAAAAGTGGAAGAAGATGTCACCAGGAGACTTTGTGGCATATAATAGAGAATGAAATCCATCTACAAATCCGAGTCAAGCCCAATTGCCGCATCGCATGCCGATAACCACGTATACACGCATATGCTTGGGAGATCAATCGACCAACACATGCTCCCCGGATCTAAAGATCACAATGTGTAAAGTATCTGGAGGAAGCATAAAGCCAACATGAAAAGTCAAAGGTACACTGTGATGAAGCCCTTGGGTGGATGAGTGAGCATGTTGGCCGAACTCGGGGCCAACATCACAAACTATGAAGGAAACTCTAGCCGCTCCCGATCTGTGAAGATAGACAAATGATACTCGATGACCAACTCTCCCGAAACAATTGTCCGACTCCTTAAAAGGCCTATGTTGATACTTGGTGGGCGGACCTCTTGGCCGAATGCCCTAAACACCTTGACCTCCAAGCGGAATGGAAGTAGTACCGAGAATCCGGAAATGACTTGAAATATACGAAAACTCCTGGGAGAAGACTGGGAAAAATGGGAAGAAAAATGGATCGGTGGGCTTGGGACGCCCGAGGCGCGCCAGGCTTGTGGCCGTCCGGAGGGCACCCCACTCCGGGGAGGCGCCCGGGGTGCCCTCTACGCCTATGGTGCTCTCATCTCTCTCTCCGCTTGACACACTCCACTCATCACTCTAACTCTCCATGGATTCTCACTTCAACTCTCACCTCACCTCTCACCTCAACTTTCAAGAAATTTTCTAAGTCTTCTACAAAGCAAAATTCTTCAAAGTTGAAAGGTATAGAGAAAAATTTACCTTTGGAAGACATAGTCACAAGCTCTCCTTCCAAGTGTCATTGTGCAAAAGTGGTCAAAGATTCTCCAAAGACAAGACAAGATATGCAATAAGACAAGCCGATATTTCTACACTTTGGATTAGCTTCCGCACTACTTTATCCATCTCATAAAGACCGAGCCGGAGGGCTTATGTTGGGGACAAAAATGATATTTAATTAATTAATATATAATTCAATTTATATATATTTATTTAATATTAATTGCCTAATGAGCTCTTAATAAATAAATCACCCAATGGTGTCCGGATCGCCCATAAAGCTAATTGCTCCTACGCGCTCACGGGGCCCATCTCCTAGGTATAAAAAGTCCATTCAATTATCTGTAAGTTAATTAATTCATGATCCTCCTACGTATTATTATTCAAGATTTGTTCAATGTCTTACTTTTCTTGTTCACCGTGCTGACTTGAGCGTCGGAGAGGCCTTCCCGGGACAACCCCGAGGCCCTCTAACTTTTGCGCGTGTGTGCATGCAAGTTCCTAGTAGAAGAATTTTCCGGCTCTCTGAGAAGAATACGTGAAGACTTCCCCCTCGGGAAGAGGAAGACGTGAAGACTTCCTCCTCCTGGGAAGATGATTGACGTGAATACTTCCCTCTCGGAAGACGATTTTAGTCAACCCAGTTAACTTGGAGTGATCTGCTTCTAAAAACAAGATCGCTTGAAAATCAAATCATCATGAGTTTTAACTAGTGGATTACTATCCGAGTCGCCACTTCCATTTTGTTTTTAATGTTGCAAAAGAGAATTTTATTTATTTTTAGTGTTTTTCTTTATAATTTATTACCATTTTTTCAAATAACCTGAAAATATATGTTATTATTTTTTAATAACATGAAATTTAGTAATTTGGCTTAGTAAAACCACCAAATCAACCTTAAACTGCAACTTTAATTATCGCATTTAAATTTTACTTGATGAAACCGTAAGTTAAAATTAATGTTTAATAATACCATAGAATAATTTGGTTTGAAATTAGTAAAAACAATTCGATAATCACGCCTAGCAATGAGCAACATCTCGTAATGGCTCTGTATTTTAGCACAAACATTTTCTTCTACTTTGCGTCTTCTATTCAACTTTTTCAAGTTTTCAAGCAAGATCACTACTTCCCTCAGTTGACCTTATACCATATATATATATACGCTTACGTGTCATGTATATACTCATCTACTTGAAGTTATATATACAACTGATTCTGCTAAATTTTCTCTAAAGTCTTCGTTTCACCCCTGTGATCCAGGATAGATTTTCTATTCCACTTTTTCTATTCCACTCATATTCCATTGCATTGGATGAAATATACGTGTGCAAGATGATGTCACGCCCTGTGATCCTTGGTTTCTGATCATCACTGTGATCAATATTATTTTAGTTACTAATATACTGTTTTTGCTTGTAGCATAAATAGCTGTTGAACCTTTTTTTCGTTTTTTTTTTTATCGGTACTGTTGAAACTTTTAAACTCCCGTAAAAAGTGATGTCAGGTCATGCCGTAATTGAAACTATTTGATGTCAATTTGATATGTTTATTTAAGTCTCATAATTTAGATGTTTGTAATGATTATTGGAAATTAGGCCGAGTGGGGTAATTATGTTTTAAATAAATTTGTTGTGCTTTCAGATGGTTAATGATATAATGATTGAACCCAAGAAAAAGAGGTCTTTCATGTGCAGTTGCCTTCCATCAGCAATTCTCCTTTCAGCAGTTTTCTTCATTGGGAGTTCGTTCTTAGTTACTGATTATAAAGAGGTATTGGGCTTATCTTTGATCATTACAACTTTAAATTTGTCCCAAAATATCAAGTACTTATTCACTTTTGAATTGAGGAATTGATTAAATTTGATGATTCATCTTTGGTGCTGTGTGCTTAGTTAATCCTGTTAATTTCTTGAGAGTTTATTTTATGGATAGTTACAAATACGACCCTTGAGGTTTAGCCTAATTACAAAAAGAATCCAGTTATATATGTTTCTATCTTACAAATTGCATCTATTGAGGGGGTGTTGAAGGGGGTAATTTGTATAACTACAAACCTCAAGGGGATATTTGTAGTTTTAAGAGTTTAACTGTTTTTCTTCTAAACCTCATGGGTACTTTTTTTTAATTATCCCTTTATTTTATGCAGAACAATCCTTTTCTTGTTGGCTTTAATCTGTATACAATAATCCTTGCAGAGGTTTTTGGGATGTAATCTTTATCCTATCAAGGCTACAATTACAAAACCCAAGATTTGTGAGGTTTGTAAGAATTTCATCAATGATGTGTGTTCAGCTTGAAATGGTGGTTTGTTATGTTCTGTATAGATCTCTACTTTTGAGCATGTATAAGATGCTGGTTGTGCTTTATAATTTACTTTATTGTGCATCATCAGTATGAGTGCAGGCCTGAAGGCACTGAAACATTGCCTAGAGGTATTGTTTCTAGAACTACTGATCTGGATATGCGGCCGCTTTGGGGCCCTCCTAAGAAAAAGGTACCACTATTCTCTTATTATATCTGATATTGGTCTTTTAATCCAGTGCACTGAACAAAATAGGAAGGATCAATTTTATGTTTGTCTGTATTGTGTTTCGGAAGATGTTAGCTTCGACGCGCATCATTACTAAAATGTGATAAAGATCTTTTGATGCTAAATTTTGCTCCCAGCTGTTTAGATCTCCTAAAGAAGATGATAATGGCAGATTCTGGTTTATTATTTTTAATTTGACCTGGGATTCCCAATGTTGGAAGGCAAACCTATCAATAGTTATTCAACTCCAACATTCTTGCCTATAATGACATGCTGAATGTACTCAACTTTGTTGTTTTCTGGAAGTTTACATAATATCTCAACATCCTAGAAACTAGGCTCTTCATTTGATTTATCTGATTGATGCTTTGTTTTCTGTTTCTATTCCCGCTTTAGAAGTTGAAGTTACCAATGAACCTATTGGCTATTGCAGTTGGAATAAAGCAAAAGCAAAATGTAAATGAAATTGTTAAAAAGGTAAGAATATCGAAAGAACCCAGGCTTCAGTTGTTTAAACATACTTCTTGGGCTTGAATATTTATTTTACCTTATTTTCAGTTTCCACTGAATGATTTTGCCATCATGCTTTTTCATTACGATGGCAATGTTGATGGCTGGAAAGATTTAGAATGGAGCAGTAGTGTGATACATGTTTCTGCCACTAACCAAACTAAGTGGTATTTGTTCTTCACTGTTAGTTTAGACGTTTTGCCAGATATGCTAGAAATTATATGTCGTGTGTTTGACTTTCATGTCTCTGTTTTTTCACTTAGGTGGTTTGCCAAGCGGTTCTTACATCCAGATGTTGTAGCATCGTATGCCTATATCTTCCTTTGGGATGAGGATCTTGGAGTAGAAAATTTTCATGCTGGAAGGTAAATCTACCTATAATCTATCTGAGTACATGCAAATGAGTGGCTGTATTTTCAAATGATGTCGTGCTTGTGCGAATTATTATTCTGGGATCAATCATAAATTCCTCATCCATAAGTTCTCCATCAGGCAGTACGTGTGTGCATATACTTGGAATGTGCTTATTGGTCTTTTAAACCAGTGCACTGAACAAAATAGGAAGAATCAATTTTATGTTTGTCTGTATTGTGTTTCTGAGGATGTTAGCTTCGACGAGCATCATTACTAAGATGTGTGTGCTTATTGCAGACTAGAAGAATTTCGATAATGATCCTTTAAGAGCTTATATGTACATATCTGGGAATTCGGTGGAGATTACCTTGTATAAGTTTTACTTGAAATCTTAAGTTAGTTTTACTGAGGTTATGGAAATGGAAATGATAAGAAGTTTGAGAAATTTTTATATTGATTTTCTCAGGTTGGCAATATTTAGATTTTAGAAACATACAGCGAACTGATCCCTTTGTTTTAATGCAGATATCTGTCAATTATTCAAGAAGAGGGACTTCAGATATCACAGCCCGCAATCGATGCTGACAAATCCGAGGTGCATTACAAACTTACGGCACGGGAAATAAGTTCTAAAGTGCACCGGTATCTACTGTTGAACTTGAAAACTTACACTGTATCCACAGCATCATTCGTAATGCAGATGCCAAATTTTTGTAGTTAACAACTATGTATTGAGTGTTTTTATTCAAATAATTCTGAGGGAGGGCTCTGTTTTTTATGTGCTTACAGAAGGGCCATTAATCTACACGGTCCAGGAAGGAGGTGTTATGAAAATAGTATGGAACCTCCATGCACAGGGTAAGTTCACCCATACATTAAGAGAATCAAAGGGGATCATAGTAATATTTTATTAAAAATGATTAAAATAAGTTCTGTACATAACACAGATTTGTGGAGATGATGGCTCCTGTTTTCTCAAGGGCATCGTGGCGTTGCGCATGGTACATGATTCAGGTTGGGATTATAAGCTTGAGTTATTGAATTGATGGATATTCGTTTTGTTTTTGTTCACTCATTTTCATGCTATATTGAATAATGCTATCATGTACAATCTCCGTATGAGACCACAAGGCATTTTGATATCGAAAACTTGTGTAGCATGTCTGTTATTCAAACAGTATGATTCTCATTTGCTTTATTGTTTAAAACAGAATGACCTAGTCCATGCATGGGGCTTGGATTTTCAGCTTGGATACTGCGCGCAGGTTTGCAATTTCTATGATGCAGTGTATCTTTGGTTCTATTCTCTCCGAAAATATGTTGAAGTTTGTGATGTACATTTGTTCCAGGGAAATAATAGGACCAAAAATATTGGAATTGTCGACTCTGAGTATGTAATCCACTTAGGTCTTCCTACGCTTGGAGGCTCGGGAGGCAGTAAGGTATATAAATGGAATTTACATTTTGAGTCCTAAGAGCTTGTAACCAGCCTTTAATTTCGTCTTTGAATTCCTAGAAAAGACTTATTTGTATTTTATCAGAAGACAACTAGGAAAAAACATATCTTAACAACATCACAGCAACGGATAGGAGGTTAAGCATCAACATTCTAACCATTTCCATTCAATTAGGAATTACTAATATATTACTCCTCATTACATGTGACCAACTCTGTTCCTATGGTTGAATTTTGTTTTTAAACTGATGCAGACAAATGGTGAAGTTGAAAAGCAATCTTCTCCAAATGAAAAGTTGCCTAACACTGGGAAGATGGTATGTGCCAGATACGATTAATATTATTAATACTTTTTTAGAAAAGTTACGTTGCATAGTGATATTGCTGCGAATTTGCAGGTGACCTCTCCATTGAGCAATCCGGTGATAGAAATGCTGTAAGTTGTGTTCATGATTGACATAAGATCTGCATATCTATTAGGATTAGTTTTAGTAGATTGTTTTATTATCTTTTAAGAGTTTTCAATAGTTAGGAATTTTACTATGGCAGGAGTTTTATAAATGCCTGCTTTATTATTATTTTTAGGGATGTTGATTATTATTGAATAAAAATTCAATTAGGGTATTCCTAAATTCTTGTCTCTCTTACGGTATTCTTATAGAATCAATGTATTTAGGTAAGTTGTATCTTTGTGCACGCTTCCACCTGCATCAGTTCACTTTTTGTATTTTACAAATTGCTTCTGCTGCCATGAAATCGGTTCTGCTTGAACCGTTTTTTTTTTTTTTTTTTTTTGGTTTTGTTTTTTTCATGCTTCAGATGTTTCTTGTTTTCTCTTGTTGGTTTGCTATTATTTGCCCTTTTACTGAATTTCACGTTTTGACTGGCCTTAGCTGTTAATAAACACATTTTGATAATATGTTTTGGATCATGAACTTTTTTCATGGGAAAAATAAAGAAACACACACACACACACACATACTCACATAGACATTTGAGTTTTCTCTATTTTATTTGTTTGTTTTGCATGTGTGGAATTCAGAATGGAACGGAAATTTCTCCAACAAAAATACGATTTGTGTAGTTGCTCGAGTTTGATTTCAAATTTGAAAATCCGTAACCTCATGAGTTCCACTTTTATCTCAAAGTATTCAGATAACAAAACCAACATGGCTTTAATCTTTATGTTATAATAAAGAATCTCATCATCTTTATACATTGAGGATGATCAAATATTGTTCTTCTGGCTTACCTATTGCAGGTTCAAGAGAGTCCTTCATTGAATTAGATAACTTCAAAAATAGATGGAAGAAAGCTGTGAGAGAAGATGAATGTTGGGTTGATCCATTTCAGCTACCTGCGAAGCAGAACTGATCATAATAAACTGTACTCTCTAAATATTCGTTGACTGCAGAAAAAGATATATATATATATATATATATATATATATGTAGGAAATATATGTTAAAATTAATAGGTTCTTGGTACAATAAGGAGATGATTTTTCTCTTTGAATGCTGGCACTAGTTAGTAGCTGAATATAGCTCGAATCCATCACAGATCTCCCCATGTACATCACCTGTTTATCACAAAGAAATAATGAGACCTTAATTCTTCTTGGCTCAAATGTTTACAGAAAGTTTTGTTTCTTTTGATTTTTGGAAGCTCTTTTTAATAGTGATTGATGACGCCCGAGCCGAGCTGGAAGAAATTAATCCACGCCATTAGCCCATCACACATCCGAGTGGAGGGCCTACAGTGACGTGATACGGTCGCGCGCGTGACACGTCATGAATTAGACTCGCCCGCTACCGAGCCCAACCACAAAGATGACCGCGAGCACCGACCCACGAGCCCAAATTTCGGAAACGCATGCGCGATGCATTCATAAAAATAACCATTTGCCCATGCTTAGTGCTTTATTGGTATCGAGATTTAAACCGCCACATGTCGAAAAGTTATAGAGAGGAGTCACTAAGTGGCAAGGAGTTGGGTGACATGCACGATTAGAGAGGGACATGTGTCCTTTTTTTAATTATTTTACTAATTAGTGATTGATTAGTGTAAAGATGATCGTTGAAAACCCACTTACTCGAGGGGTATAAAAATCCCGACTTTAAGAGGAAAAAAGGAGAGAGAAAAAAAGACAAAAAGAAGACTCGTAAATGCGAGATTGTAAAAAGACCGACCCCAATAATTCGGCTCGGCATTACGCAAAAAGGCGACTAGCTATAAATAAACGCGTATTACGCATACTTATATTTCCACGTGTTAAATTTCTTATATATTTTGTTTGTTGACCAAAACGCACGCCAACAAATTGGCGCTAGAAGGAGGGCACCGTATTGGTCGATCGAGTTCCAGGCAAAAGCAAGTTAAGTGAAAACCAGGTAAAGTTCAACGCTTATCCTTTTCGTAATAGACAAAATGAGTTAACAGCTTGAGAAATGCTCGTTTATCAAGAACAACACCCTAACAACCAAACCGGCCGACTACTAATGGTCAAAATATGCTCCATGCATGTACAGGAGCACTACTTTATTTCCTTTCGCTCGCCTAATTGCCAACCCAACTTTTGTACAACAAATGAACCAACTCATATCACAAACTCTCGCTACCACAAACTCTCAATGTAATATCCGTATTTTCATATAATTATTATTAATATTAATTATTATTATTATTATTATTATCAAATTATTCTTACAAATTTTTTATTATTATTATTATCATTAATATTATTTTGATAACAACTAGTAGAAATAATTATTCGTGCCCAATTCAACATGTTAATTTCTCAAATTCATTATGGGCCCAAAGTCTTTCCCCCAATTTTAAAAGTCTAAATCAAATAGATTCCTTCACAAACCCTAGTCATCCCAAACTCCAATTCTACCCTATAAATACACAACGTTACCCTACCTATTTTTTTTTACCATCTCGTCTGCGCACAAAGTCGAGGTAAATTTTCGAATCTCATTCAAGTCGTGTTGTGTTCCAATTATATTTCTTGTGCATAGATTAGTCTAACCAACCCAACTTCTTTTCCCCTTCCCGCTCTCACTGTTTCTCGAGAAAACTCCGATTAACACCCAAACAACAAAAAAAAAAAAAAAAAAAAAAAAAAACATACCAACACAAATAGACCCGGAACTTCAATATATATATATATATATATATATATACATATAGAAAAGAGAAGAACAAAGGGGAGCATTGTAGTCCGCGCCAATACCGGCACAAGCATCGCGATGTGTCGTGATGGTGAGGATATCCAACGGAGAGGAATTTGGAGGGACTTGTGTGAGGATTTAAAGGGTTTAGGGATTTTGGCTTTTAGTTGAGAGAGATGAAGGGAGTTTACCGAAAAAAAATGGGGAAAGGTAGAAGGAGAGGTTGGGTGACGGGATTTGCGGGAATTTTGGAGAAGAAATTAGAGAGATGGAGGGCGCCCTTTTGAGTTGGGAATTAAGTGAAATTGGGAAATCCTTACTTTTCGTAAATTACAAAATACCCCCTCTAGTTTAATTGCTTACATATTAATCCTAACTCCCATTGTGGCCGACTCATCCTACCAAGTTTGAGGATTTCACAAATCCATTAACCTAGTTTTAAAATCCTACCAGTTCAATTACTTTTTTTTTATTTCTTATTTCATTCTTCAATTTTTTATATAATTACCGTACACTATTATATTATTATTAATTATAATTATAGTTATATTATTTATTATTTATACCTTATAATTTATTGTAGAAAACGAAGAAAACGAGGAGTAGGACTTCCTCCATTATTGCAATTTCCGCACGATATCCGCATTTAATTAAGGTGGGGATATTCTATTCACTTATTGTTTGTCGCTATTAAATGCTTCGTATATGTGTAATTGTTTATGTGCAAATGTGAAAATAAATTATGTTAGCCTGGGGGTCAGTAAGAAGGCGTCCGGGATCAAAAGTATCCCTCGGGTGAACCCGCAGTGTTATATTAGTCCGGGTCAGTAAGAAGGTCCAGGATCGAAAGATCCTCGGTGAACCCGCGATTTAGTCGGTCGTAAGAAGGTCCGGATCGGATGTATCCTCGGGGTGAACCCAGATTATAAAAAATCGGCGGTCAAAATAAAAGTTAAATTACATGTTGAATGTTTACGATTATGCCTATTGTTGTATTTAATCTTAACAAACGTGTCCCCATTGAGCGAGTTGAAAGCTCACCCCATATTTATTAACATTTTTCGAGGTTGAGGAGTTCGAGCGAGGATTGAGGCGGTGGATGCAAAATCAATAATTTCATCTTATTTTGCAACTTTAGGAACATTTATTTTGTTAAAGGATTTGTAGTTAAAATTTTATTTTGGGATGACTCGATGTTTGAGTTCGAATTAAGAAGTACTTTTGTTTATTTAGATGCGAGTTTTTAATCATATTCTATCCTTTTAAAATTGTGTTCTTTTAATTAAACTTATCGCAATGCTTGTTAAAATTTATGTCTTGTTAGAAACTTTGGGTCGTTACAAGTGGTATCGTGAGGGTCTATGGTTCGTGACTTGTTAAAAAATAGTGTCTTTTTAAAATATATATAGAAAAATAGTATAATAACATCCACCTCCGCCATATCTCACGGACTCTTTAAGGTATGCAAATTTATTATGTCATTACTCAATTTGTTCGGATATGCCATGTCGCAACATTATGCAACACATATTATTCATGTCATTATGTCTTACTTGCTTTTATTTATATTCTTTATTGCATGCGTATTTGCTATATTAGAAGAACGAACTCTAGGCTCCTCGCGCAAAAAAAAAAAAAAAAAGGGAGAGACTCATAATGAATTATATTGACTTATTACTACTAATATATAATGACTTTTTATCAATTTTTTTTTTTGATTACTATGCGATAATAACTTAAGACGGTACTAAGAACATACTACGTATGATTATAGGAATATGGCTCCACGAAATCCTCCACGAGTGCCTCGACGCCCGAACCTTTAACTGAACAATGTCGGGGACCAAGACAATGAAGGAACGCAGCTAACATCGAAACCAACCTACGGCCGAGACTTGTTTGCGGAGATTCTCAATGTCGCAGAACCACAATGGGAACAATAACAACAACAATCTTAGAGTGGTGGAATGGTTTCGCCATTACCGTCCACCCACCTTTAATAGACGTGATGATGCAGCGAATTGAAGATTGGTTAAGAGCGCTGAAAGAATTTTCGACTTATAGCTTGCAGACCGATGAACAATGAGTGGCTTGTGCCGCCTTCCAACCGATCGATGATGCATTGGTGGGAAGGTTACTTTGGAGAAACAGGATCAAGAAGAACGTAATGCATTATCCTGGGATGAATTCAAGGAAGTGGTGATGGAGAAGTACTTCCCTAGATCCTACCGTGACAAGAAGAAAAGAATTTTGAACTTCAAGCAAAGGGGATTGACCGAATCGAATACGAAAGGGAGTTTAACCAATTATGTCGGTTTGCACCACATCTAGTTGATACCGACCTAAAAAAGCTTTGAGATTCGAGAAAGGGATTAAGGTCACAATTGTCCGAATTCTATCCGCACAGGGGGACTTGGAATATTCTGATGGTTAGGGATCGCTCATGAAGTTGAAGCAGACTAGCGGGGGATGATGATGACCAAAAGCCAACCGTCGTTGTGTAAAAGAGGAAGTTTGATGGGACAAAACCGAGTAAAATGGGTAATCGTAGAATAAACAGATAAAAACGATGGTAATTCTCGCCCGAGTGCACCAAACAATAAGCCGACTTGCCCGAAATGCAACAGAATCACTACGGGGAATGTTTAGCCGACAAGGAAAGTGTTTTATGTGCAAGAAACCGGTCACGATGCTTCTAATTGCCCACGGCTCTTGAAAGACAGACAGAAGGAAATGAGGGGACAAGGAGGCACCGCTCGAATGTATGCTATGACGCAGAAGAGGCAAATCGTAACCCCAAAGATAAATGTCGGTATGTTAATAATATCCGGAATACTGCGCTTGTACTTTTCGACATCGGTGCCACACACTCATTTATATCTCTAAGTTTCATGATATAACTCGGACATAAGGATGCTAGAATAGATGTACCCCTAGAGATTAGTTTGCCATCCGGAAAGACAATAATTACCGACGTAATAGACAATGATATAGACGTGAACATTGGGGGAAACATCTAGAAGTTCAAGTATACATAATTGAGATGAAGGATTTTGACGTAATCCTAGGCATGAATTGGCTTAGTAAGTATCAAAGCAGCATTAAGTACCAAGAGAAGGAGATAACACTCAAACTACCCTAGTTGAGGAGATTACGTTCTCTACGGAGTTAACTCTAAGTCCTGTAGAGCGAGTTATATCGGCAATGAAAGCGCGAAAGATGTTGGCAAAAGAGAATTGTCGTGGTATTTAGTAAGTCTAATGAAGCTCCAACGACGGACCTATCACCTACTGACGTACCAATTGTTCGAGAATTTTTAGACGTATTCCCGCAGGACTTGCCTGGAGTTCCGCCCCACCGTCAATTCGAATTCTCAATAGACTTGGTACCGGAGCAACACCGATATCTAAGGCACCCTACAGGATGGCACCAAAGGAGTTGCAAGAACTAAAAGCGCAGATACAAGAATTGCTTTGGACTTGGGTTTTATTAGGCCTAGTGTATCACCCCTGGGGAGCACCACCCCCTATTTGTTAAGAAGAAGGGCGGGTCATTAAGGATGTGTATCGATTATAGAGAACTTAATCGACTCACAAAGAAGATCAAGTATCCACCGCCAAGAATCGAAGACTTGTTTGATCAATTGAGGGTGCCAAAGATTTTTCTAAGATTGATTTGAGATTCGGGTATCACCAATTGAAGATTAAGGAGAGTGATATCTCGAAGACATCATTTAGACCCGATATGGGCATTATGAGTTTGTAGTAATGTCGTTTTTGGGTTGAGTAACGCACAAAGAATGTTCATGGACTTGATGAATCGAGTGTTCCATCCATTTTGGACCAATTCATCATAGTCTTTATAGACGACATACTCGTATTCAAGGGACAAGGAACAACACGAGGAACACTTGAGAATAGTGCTTGAGACACTTCGCAAGGAGAAGTTATACGCAAAGTTCAAGAAGTGTAAATTCGGATAGACCGAGTTGGATTTCTTGGTCATATAATCACCGCAAACGGAATTGAAGTGGATCCAAGAAAGGTTGAAGCAGCTTAATGAATGGAAGGCACCTACGAATGCGAGTGAGGTTCGCAGCTTGGGATTGGCGAGGATACTATCGCAGATTTATAGAGGATTTTCGAAAATAGCTGCGCCCATGACTCGACTCACCGTAAAGGGAGAAAAATTTTTGTGGACCGAGAAATGTGAGGAGAGCTTCCAAGAGTTGAAACGAAAACTAACTTCCGCACCGGTATTGACGATTCCTGACCCAACCACGGACTTTGTGATTTACAGTGACGCATCAAAACAAATCTTGGGGTGCGTATTGATGCAGCACGGAAAGGTGAGTTGTCTAGTTTACTCACGCAACAAGAGCAATTGATACGAGAGTTTGCGAGCCTGAAGATTGAAGTCATAACCCCACCGAGAAGTACAAAGGCGGTATTGGCATCTTTGGTAGTTCAACCCACTTTGAGAGAAAGGATCAAAGAAGCACAAGGTCGAGATCAGTTTTTGAACAAGATGAAGGGACGAGTTCGAGAAGGAAATATAACAGGGTTTGTCATAGCGGATAATGGTGTTTTGACGTTAAGGAGATTGTGTGTTCCTAAGGAGGAAGAACTTAGGAAAGAGATACTTGAAGAAGCTCATTGTACGCCGTACACGGCCCACCCGGGAGGTACAAAGATGTACCGAGATCTAAGAGAAGCCTTTTGGTGGCGAAGTATGAAGAGAGACATTGGATCTTTTGTGGAGAAATGTTTGATATGCCAAAAGTCAAAGCCGAGCATCAACGACCGTCCTGGTTTGCTCAAACCTCTTGAAATCCCGAACGGAAATGGGAGCATATAACGATGGATTTTGTGGTAGGACTACCACGATCAACAAAATGAAATAAAGCGGTATGGGTTGTAGTAGATCGATTGACGAAGTCACCACGTTCGCCGGCTAAAATGACATTCAAGATGGAGCAAGATGCGCAAATATACATCCAGAGATAGTGAAACTACATGGAGTTCCTGTGTCCATCAGGTTTTACGGACAGATACAAGATTCACCTCTAAGTTTTGGGGGAAGATTACAGATCGCTTTGGGAACAAAACTCAAGTTTAGTACATGACTTACCATCCACAGGCATGATGGACAATCCGAGAGGACAATACAAATATTGGAAGACATGTTGAGAGCATGTATGCTTGACATAGACGAAGTTGGGAATCATTATCGCCACTTGTGGAGTTTGCTTATAACAACAGCTTACCAAACAACTATTGGGATGGCCCCTTACGAAGCATTGTACAGAGAGAAAGTATAGATCTCCTCTCAGACCGAGTGAGGTTGGAGAAAAGAAGATCTTTGGGGCCGGAGTTGGTTCGACAAATAGTGGAAAAGATAGCAAAGATCCAAGATCGAATTAGAATGGCACAAGATAAACAAATCGTATCTTTGATCGCCGAAGGAAAGACTTACGATTCGAGATGGGAGACAATGTGTTTCTCAAGGTAGCACCCTGGGGGGAGTGATAAGATTTGGTGATAAAGGAAAGCTAAAGCCAAGATACATAGGATCATTCGAGATATTGAAAAGAGTCGGAGATTTAGCTTATCAGCTGGCATTGCCACCTCGTCTGTCAGGCGTACATGATGTTTTTCATATATCGATGTTGAGAAAGTATGTTCATGACCCAAGTCATATTGTCAACTACGAAGATCTACAGATTAACGACGACTTATCATACGAAGAAGCACCTGAAGCCATTTTGGAGCGAAAAGTTCATAAGCTGAGGAATAAAGACATAACCCTGATTAAAGTGCAATGGAGACGTCATGGGAGAAATGAAGCCACATGGGAGCGTGAAGAGGAGATACGTGCCAAGTACCCCGACTCCTTAATTTTTGGTAAGTTATCGAATTTCGAGGACGAAATTTAGTTAAGGCGGATAGGATGTAATATCCGTATTTTTATATAATTATTGTTAATATTAATTATTATTATTATTATTATTATCAAATTATTCTTACAAATTTTTTTTTATTATTATTATCATTAATATTATTTTGATAACAACTAGTAGAAATAATTATTCAGGCCCAATTCAACATGTTAATTTCTGAAATTCATTATGGGCCCAAAGTCTTTCCCCCAATTTTAAAAGTCCAAATCAAATAGATTCCTTCACAAACCCTAGTCATCCCAAACTCCAATTCTACCCTATAAATACACAACCTTACCCTACCTATTTTTTTACCATCTCGTCCTCGCAGCACAAAGTCGAGGTAAATTTTCGTAATCTCATTCAAGTCGTGTTGTGTTTCAATTATATTTCTTGTGCATAGATTAGTCTAACCAACCCAACTTCTTTTCCCCCTTCTGCCGCTCACTTCTGTCTACCGAGAAAACTCCGATTAACACCCAAACAACAAAAAAAAAAAAAAAAAAAATCAGTCACCAACCCAAATAGACCAACAACTTCAATATATATATATATATATATACATATAGAAAAGAGAAGAACAAAGGGAGCGATTGTAGTCCACAAGATCAAGGGCTGCATCGCGATGTGTCGTGGTGGTGAGGATATCCAACGGGAGAGGAATTTGGAGGGACTTGTGTGAGGATTTAAAGGGTTAAGGGATTTTGGCTTTTAGTTGAGAGAGATGAAGGGAGTTTCTTGAAAAAAAAAAAAAAAAAAAAAGAAAGGTAGAAGGAGAGGTTGGGTGACGGGGATTTGCAGGAATTTTGGAGAAGAAATTAGAGAGATGGAGGGGCCGCCCTTTTGAGTTGGGAATTAAGTGAAATTGGGAAATTCTTACTTTTCGAAATTACAATATACCCCCTCTAGTTCTAATTGCTTACATATTAATCCTAACTCCCGCCGTCCGACTCATCCTACCAAGTTTGAGGATTTCACAAATCCATTAACCTAGTTTGAAAATCCTAACAGTTCAATTACTTTTTTTTTATTTCTTATTTCATTCTTCAATTTTTTTATATAATTACCGTACACTATTATATTATTATTAATTATAATTATAGTTATATTATTTATTATTTATACCTTATAATTTATTGTAGAAAACGAAGAAAACGAGGAGTAGGACTTCCTCCATTATTGCAATTTCCGCACGAGATATCGCATTTAATTAAGGTGGGGATATTCTATTCACTTATTGTTTGTCGCTATTAAATGCTTCGTATATGTGTAATTGTTTATGTGCAAATGTGAAAATAAATTATGTTAGCCTGGGGTCGTGAGAAGGTCCGGATCAAATGTATCCTCGGGGTGAACCCGCAGTGTTATATTAGTCCGGGTCAATGTAGAAGGTCCGGATCGAAGTATCCTCGGGGTGAACCCGCAGATTTAGTCGTGGGTCAAGAAGGTCCGGATCGATGTATCCTCGGGGTGAACCCGATACTATAAAAGAATCGCCAAAAATAAAAGTTAAATTACATGTTGAATGTTTATAGTTATGCCTATTGTTGTATTTAATCTTGACAAACGTGTCCCCATTGAGCGAGTTGAAAGCTCACCCCATATTTATTAACATTTTTCGGTTGAGGAGTTCGAGCAAGGATTGAGGCGGTGGATGCAAAATCAATAATTTTATCTTATTTTGCAACTTTAGGAACATTTATTTTGTTAAAGGATTTTTAGTTAAAATTTTATTTTGGGATGACTCGATGTTTGAGTTCGAATTAAGAAGTACTTTTGTTTATTTAGATGCGAGTTTTTAATCATATTCTATCCTTTTAAAATTGTGTTCTTTTAATTAAACTTATCGCAATGATTGTTAAAATTTATGTACTTGTTAGAAACTTTGGGTCGTTACACTCAAGCACCTCCTCCACTCCTTGTAAATACTAACCCACTCAATCTACAACTAAATGTTAATATCAATCCTCAAGTTCCCGGGCTTCCTCGATGATGAAGCCCAAGAAGCCGATTCCTGTAATGAACAAAGCGTGTCCGGCCGTGATAGAAGATGGTCAGCGAGAAGATGAGGAGGGGCAAAGTCGTGAAGCGAGTCACTACGGAGCCAACACGACATCGCCATGCCCACTCGGTGTTCGCCGGGCGACTGGGAGTTGATCCTTTTCGCCTGCCCGACGATAAGTTCCCGACTCAGGTTTCCTGACGAGCGGGAGTCGCTAGGGTCAATCGGATCAAGGCCCTAACCTATGGCAGAACGGATGTAGAAATACACCGCCTTCGTCGTTTTGAATGAATTGGAAGGCGGTCCAAAAGGCGAATGGCCTCGGAGGCCGCCCTAAGCAATGAACCAACCAAATTAAGTTATGTCGCCATTTTCCCCTCGGGATCTTGGCGACCGCTACCGCCAAAGTTGAAAATCCCCGGTCGGTCTCTATAATGGGAAACCGATCCGACCACTCACGTCCACAAGTACTTAGCATGGATGGAAACGCATACCCTAGTGATGCCATCCTCTGCGGGGCCTTCTCGTTGACTCGGGCGACCGAGCCCACCGTTGGTTTAGGACCCTACCACAGGGTCCATTCGGCATGGGGGATCTGGCCTCCGCCTTTACGACGCATTTCTTAACTTCCAAAGTCCGAGCCGCACCAAAGGATTCCCTCGTGAACATCAAACAAGGGAAGGACGAGCCCTGAAAAGCTATATCTCTCGGTTCAATAAGCAAGTTCGAGAGATGGAACCCAGGCGTCGGATGACGCCATTTTAATCGTAGCCATGGCCGGCCTTGCCTACGAAACTTGGTTTAACTACTCCATCCATGAATCGGGGCGACCTCGCATCAAGAATTTACGGTCCGCGCGGACGCCATATTTGCGCGAAAGAAGCCATGGCAAGTAACCGCCCGAGCACCGGCCGGGGAGCGTGAGAAAGGGCGAAAGGAAGAATCAGGCGGGCGGGGTCGGGATTTAGACCATTCTCGGAAAACCCAACCACGGGATTTAGGACTCGCCAGAAGAAGCGAGCCGAAGTTGCCGCATTGAGGAGTACTTTGACCCACACTCCATCACCATATGGAATGAAGTACAGGTCTAAATTTGTTACCTCCGGCTCGGCCTTTGAAGGTCGAGCCGACAAAATTAGATTCACGCGATATTGTGCCTATCATAAATCAATAGGTCACGATCATCGATGAGTGTCGAGATCTAATCGAGAGAAATTATGCGTATTGTTCGGCAAGGCGGTCTCAAAAGATACGTTCATGAACTACCACCCCCCTCCGGACCGACTCAAGGTGTTAACCCTGAGCGCATAACCAATCCATCTCTCCCGCCACCACCGGCCGAGAACCAGGGTAGGGAGATCCTCATGATGTCGAGTGTGAATCGAATCAACACTAACACAGCCGAAGATAGCCGCTCCAACAGGAAAAGAAAGGCTGATGTCAGACAGGCCGCCCACGCCGAAAGGCAAGTCCGGGTGGCGGAAATCAAGGAAGGCCAACCCACCGGCCATTTTGTGTTCTCGGATGTGGATGCCGACCAGGTGGTCCACCCTCATTCTGACCCCCTGGTCATTACTGCACCGATTTTGGGTATTCCAGTTCATAGAATTTTGATCGACTCTGGCAGCTACTCATCGGTCATTTACGTCCGAGCCTTTCGAAGATTGAACGTGGACGATAGCTATATCCGTCCATGCAACGACAACATTCTGGGGTTTGGAGGAGGAAGAATAGTCCCGCTCGGAGAAGTTGACTTGCCCATCCAAATGGGACAAGGGTTGCATAAAGCGGACCGTCATGACAACATTTAAAATAATCAACGCCGATTCGAGTACAATGCTATCATTGGGAGGCCATTGCTTTATCATATAAAAGCAAATTGTTTCAATATATCATTTTTGTATAAAATTCCCAACATCTGATGGTGAGGCCATACATAAGGGGAATCAAAGGGAGTCACGAGAATGCTCTCTCAAACTCCGACCGGTGGAGATTAACGTGATGGAACGAGGAGAAACCAGTGGGACCACGCAAGGCGATCCCCAGCCAAAAGAGGAGCCTGAGCGGAAAGTGGTGATTGTTCAAAAGGATAATCCAGGTCGTCGACCTGGGAAGGAACCGATGATGGAAGAAGGCGAGCCGGCAGCCAAGAACGAGCCGGCCACTGAAGATGAGTTGCCCCTGCAGATCAAAGAGGGGCAGAGCAAGAAAAGAAAACGGGCGGAACCAGTAGAACATGTTGATACAATCAATGTCGGAAGGCCAAGCGAGGGGCGCCAATTACGTATTGGTCATGACCTCCCAGAACCATATCGAACCGAGCTGATTGAGTTTTTGGGAAATAATCTTGACGTCTTCGCATGGACTCATGCAGACATGCCCGGAATTGACCCTAAGCATGCATGCCACCGCCTTAATATTGATCTAACGTTCCGCCCAGTTATCCAGAAAAGGCGCAAACTCGGCCCTGACAGACAAGCAGCACTCGAGGCCGAGGTTAACAAGTTGATAGATAATCAATTTATCCGGGAAGCTCTCTATCCCCGATGGGTTGCCAATCCTGTTTTGGTAAAGAAAAGCAATGGATTTCACCGACCTGAATAAGGCATGCCCTAAGGACAGTTATCCATTACCAAACATTGACTATATGGTAGATGCCACGGCGGGACACGAGCTGATGAGCTTCATGGATGCATACTCGGGTTACAACCAAATACGAATGCACCCAGATGACGAAGAAAATACATCATTCTTCTCTGCTCGTGGAATTTACTGTTACAGGATGATGCCCTTCGGGTTGAAGAACGCAGTGCGACCTACCAAAGGTTAGTAAATAAGATGTTTAAGAAAATGATAGGTCGTACTATGGAAGTCTATGTAGATGACATGTTGGTGAAATCATTGTATATATCGATCATCTAAACGATCTTAATAAAATGTTTCTTTGTTTTGAGAGAGTACAATATGATGTTAAACCCGAGAAAGTGTACGTTTGGGGTCGGCTCGAGTAAATTTTTTGGGGTATATGGTCAGCCAAAGGGGAATCGAACCTAACCTGCATGAATAAAAGCCATCATCGATCTAGAACCCCGAACTCTGTAAAAAGGGTACAAAGCCTAACAGCCGATTGGCCGCCTTAACCGATTTGTTTCACGATCCACGAGACAAGTGTAAACCTTTCTTCAAATTATAAAAAGAACAAAATTTTTGAGTGGACCAAGCAAGCACAGTGCCTTTGAATCCCTCAAACAACACCTTTCTTCAATTCCTATATTGGAAAACCTACCCAAGGGGACTTGTATTTGTACCTGGCGGTATCCGAATACGCCATCACTCGGTGTTAATCAAAGCTAGATGGTTCTATTCAACATCCTGGTCTATTACACCAAAGAAAGCGTTACATGACGCCGAGCTCCGCTATCCGCCAATGGAAAAGTTGGCTTATTCATTAATCACTGCGGCGCGGAAACTCCGTCCATATTTTCTAGAGCACAAGATTATAGTCTTGACGAACTACCCATTGAAGCAGGTACTACACCGATCCGATACTTCCTCGGATGATCAAGTGGGCCGTCGAGCTCAGTCAGTTTGATATTCTATATGAACCACGTACATCAATAAAAGGTCAGGCTTTAGCCGACTTTGTGGCCGAATTCACACCTTCCATACGATTAGAAGTTATGGAAGACCAAGAATGGAAATTGTTCGTTGATGGCTCCTCCACCGCAGCCGAGCAGCGGGGCGAAATCGTGATAATCGATCCAAATCGAAATGCTACTGCTCGGCCGTGCGATTTCGATTCCCAACGAACAACGGTTTAATACGAGGCACTTCTCGCGCAGGCCTAGATATGGCAAAACTATGGGCCTAAAACAATCACAGGTACAAAGTGATTCTCAACCTGGTCGCTCATCAAATCAACGGTGAGTACGGCGAAAGAGCAAAAATAGCACAATATTTGGACTTGGTCAAGAAGAGATTGCTACACTTTAAGACAAAAGTCTTACATGTGCCCCGAGCCGAGAATATGCGGGCAGTGCTTTAGCTCGGCTCGGTTCGGCCCAGGACGGATACCATCGCGGATGTCACTGTCACACAACCTGTCGCCCCTGTCACTTGGCGCAAAGAAGATATATGCAAATCAAACCGCCGAGCGGACTGGATGACCCCAATCATTCAAGATTTAGAAAAAGGAGTGCAACTCAAAACAAAGTCAAGCTTTAACACTACGAACTCAAGTGGCTAGTGTTAGGAATTTTATTGTTTAGATTTTGATGAATGCCATGTAAAACTTAGAATAGAAAGTTGGCTCCCCAATTCTTGTTGTAAATTGTATTGTAACAATTAGAGTGGCCAAGCCGAGTTAAATCACGCCCAACCGTTAGTCAAGTGGCTACAATAATCTAGAGGGGTGAATAGATTATGCCGATTTTTGCAAATCACCCTCTTTTTGAAACAACGAGTAAATAACAAAAATGTAAATGCGGAAAATGAACAACACTCGTTGATTTAAAGAGGTTCAACCCACCTAGGGCCTAATCCTCTACCACCCCAAGATCTCCTGGGATGGATTTCAAAAAGAAAGAAAAGATTATATTAATTTACCAAAAATTAATACAACACCTTGAGGATTACCACAACCCTCCTTCACCACTTTGAGGATTACCACAATCCTCTTACACCACCTCGAGGATTACCACAACCTCTTTACAACACCTTTGAAGATTACCACAACCTTCAAACACCTATCACCTAGATCACCCAAGTGTATTCTTACCACAAGAATACTCACAAGGATGTCTTGTGTTGAATGATGACCAAAATCAAGATTACAACTCAATAATGATTGATACAATATGAGTGCAAGTGTAATCAAGAATTGAAAGCCTAGACCTCAAATAAGTGCAAGTGAAAGTGCTTAAGCTAATACAACAAGATATATGAAAGTGTTTGCTCAATTGCTCTTTGCTTGTATATTGTGTTGTGTATCTTGTTGCTTGAATGAAGCCTCTATTTATAGGAGAGGTCTTGGCTTTGGTTTCCGGACATTGGCTCCTCCTTGGGGAGTGATTTGCTGCAAAAGAAACCATTTAAAATCATCAATATAGCTGTTAGAAATCAATCCCACAAAATAGGGAAAAGTCATGCAAAACGCAACGGATAGTTCTTTGTCAAAACAGGGGTTCGACCGGTCAGCAGAGATAAGATTGAAATTGAATTCTCGCGAATTTTTACATAGGGACCTGGCCGAAGGGGGTGCGACCGGTGCCGCCTTAGTAGTGACCGGTTGCCCTTGATATTTTTACGAAACAGAAGTCTGAACAAAAATCCAACTTTTCGTGCAGGTCGCCACGGCCGACGGCCGACGACACACCGGTCGCCCACCTGGTCGACCGGCCGCCGTCGCTCTTTTTTTCTTACGTCCCATTTTCTCGTTTCTTAGCTCAACTCAGTACGGGTTGCCCTATAGGGCGACCGGCCGAGCTGAAACAAATGTGTTGTCAAATGTTTTATTGAAAAAACTTCAAGAAATACTCCAAAAAATAGTAAAAACATTTTAAGTTGATCGGAAATATTTAGACAACATTTAGGGACATAGTTTTGGTTTGAAAACATATTTGAACAAAGTCGAACATAATCATCAAAATCATGATAAAAACATTTATCTAACAAACTCCCCCTTTTGATGATTACAAACCAAAACAATTTTCTTGAGGACGATTTTAAAACCAAATAAAATTTCCGGTTTTACAAGTAAACTATCCGTTTAAAAACATTTTACAAAAGCTCCCCTATCAACAAGCACATTAAGAAGAAATATTGCATAAGCTAGAAGCACAAGCTATTACAAAATAAACAACAACTCCATGAGCTTAGAAGCTCCCCCTGTCATAAATACTTATAATCCATGCAAACAAGTTCATAAAACAATTCACAACTTATGGCCTTAATAAGCCATAGCTTGTAGCTTCTATCATGAGCTTAGAAGCTCCTTTGAGCTAACGAGCCAATTTCCTGTTTCTCCCCTTTGGAATCATCAAAAGAATGTTAGGATGATAGAAACATCATAGAAGTATATCAAAGTGCGCTAAAGAAAGGGTTTATCAACCATTGAGCAATTTAGGCTTAAAAACCAAGGAAAATGGGAGAAATGTATCATGAAGAGTTCATACGCTCGTTTTATTTCCCAAAACATGATCTCAATGAGTATAGAAGACTTTTGGAAGCGAGAGAATCAAGTATAAGTTGAAATTTTCATTGTGACATTTCATCGAACACAATGTGGGCGTGAAAATAAAAAGAGTTGTATATAGCCCTTGTAAATGATCCAAGCCAAAAATTTCATCACCAATCCACATCAATCATTATACAATACAATATAATAACTAAGCTCATCAAGATCATAAGCAAAATTATCAAGAAATATACAAGAAAGCCATAAACTCAAGGTTCAACCCAATTGAGCAAAGTAAGGAAAATTCTTACCATTTGATCGGAAAAGATGAGCAATAATGATGATAAACATGCTATATAAGGTCCAAGATATGAATTGAATGCATGAAAATCAATTTTTGAGTGACAATTGTGTGCATTTGGCAAAAAGGGGACGAGAAATGGCAAAAAAAGAAAAAATAGCATATCTCAAGACAGAATCGAACTTAAACCAAAATTTAGCCAGTATGCGACGGTCGTGGTTGAGGGCGGCCGATCGGCGTTGAGGGCGACCGGTTGCCCTCAACCTCTTCACCCACTTTATCTGTCAAATTTTTCAAAATCCGAATTTTCAACCAAAAATCCGATTTTTCGCCCCTAAGTTTTAGAAACATGCAAAATGCAAACGTAGACCCCATTCAATATGCATTATGCCTAACCGAGCTCGTATTGACGCAAAAAGTCTCGGAAGTTAGCGGTTTTGTAAAAATGTCCGCTAATTGATCTTGAGATGGCACAAAAGATATCTCAATTTTTCGTTTTGAAACACAATCCCTTAGAAAATGATGTCGAATCTCAATATGTTTAGTACGGTTATGATGAACCGGGTTTTGAGCAATATTTATAGCGGATATATTATCACAAAAGATAGGCGTTTTCAAAAGAGCATTTGTAATCCGCTAAGGTTTGTTTCATCCAAAGAAGTTGAGTACAAAAAAATGCGGCGGAAATATATTCGGCCGGCCGTTGAAAGAGAAACACGCTTTTGCTTCTTTGAAAACCAAGAAACTAGGCAATCGCCTAAAATTGACATGATCCTAAGTACTTTTCCGATCATCAATATTACCCGCATAGTCCAATCACTATAACCTTTAAGAGAAAAATTTTCATTCTTTGGATAAAATAAACCATATTGAATAGTGCCTTTCAAATATCGAAAAATCCGTTTAACTTTTCATATGAGATTCTTTTGGATTGCTTTGAAAACGAGCACATAGGCATACGACATGAAGAATGTCCGTCTACTAGCGGTTAAATAAAGTAAACTACCAATCATACCGATACTTGGATTCATCAACCGTCTTGCCTTTTTCATCTTTGTCAATTTTGACATTGGTTGCCATAAGTCGAGACTCGGTTCTTCCTTCTTCAATGCCGAACTTCTTCAAAAGTTCTTTTGTATACTTTGATTGCGAAATATAAATGCCTTCTTGGCATTGCTTAATTTGAAGTCCAAGGAAGAAGTTTAGCTCCCCATCATACTCATCTCGAATTCACCTTGCATTAACTTGGAGAATTTCTTGCACAAAGATTCATTAGTAGCACCAAAGATAATATCATCAACATAAATTTGCACAAGTAAACAATCTTGCCCTTTTTCAAAAACAAAGAGAGTAGTATCAACTTTACCTCTTGTAAAACCATTTTGCAAAAGAAAAGAGCTAAGTCTTTCATCATACCATGCACGGGTGCTTGTTTTAAACCATACAAAGCCTTTTAAGTTTATAAACATCATTAGGCCTAGAAAAATTTTCAAACCCCGGAGGTTGTTTTACATAGACTTCTTCTTGAATAATACCATTTAAGAAAGCGGATTTAACATCCATTTGGTAAAGTTTGAAATTTTTGAAACAAGAATAGGCAAGTAAAATACGAATAGCTTCTAATCGTACACGGGCAAAAGTTTCATCATAGTCAATACCTTCTTCTTGACAATACCCTTGAGCTACTAACCTTTCCTTATTTCAACAATGTTGCCTTGATCATCAAGTTTGTTCCTAATACCCATTTTGTACCAATAATTGTTTGAGATGGAGGACAAGGTACTAATTCCCATACATCATTTCTTTCAAATTGATTCAACTCCTCTTGCATTTCCAAAAACCAATCTTCATCCTCAATAGCTTCCTTAGCATTTTTAGGCTCTTTTTGAGAAATAAGAGCTTTCTCGAAAATTCCTTCGAGTCATTACTTTATCAAGAGGATCACCAATAATAAGATCTTTTGGGTGATCTCCTTAAATTTCAATGCAACGGGAAGATCCGAGATATCACCTCTATCTTCTTGAGGACCATTTGAAGTGGACGGTTGATCATTTGATGTAGACGGTTGATTATCAATTCAACAATTTGTTCAATAATATCTTCCTCATCACTTTCATCATTAGGAATTCTTTCAACTCCCGTTCATTGAATTTAACATGGATGGATTCTTCAACAACTCCACTAGTCTTATTGTAAACCCGATATGCTTTGCTTTTTGTTGAATATCCCATAAATATCCCTTCATCGGCCTTAGGATCAAGTTTGTCCAATTGATCCTTGGTATTCAAAAAAAAAGCATTTGCAACCAAATATTTTGAAATAACTAATATTTGGAGTTCTACCTTTCCAAAGCTCATATGGAGTTTTATTCATTTTAGACGAATATAAACTCGGTTAATGACATAGCAAGCGTACTTACGGCTTCGCCCAAAAATACTTTGGAAGTGAAAATTCATTGAGCATGGACCGACTCATTTCTTGTAATGTTCGATTTTTCCGTTCGGCTACTCCATTTTGTTGAGGTGTCCTTGGAGCCGAGAAATTATGAGCATATCCTTTGGTTTCACAAAATACTCTAAATTCACCGTCAAATTCTCCACCTCGATCGCTCGAATAGACTTGATAGTATCTTCTTTTTCATTCTCAATAAGTCTACACAACTTAACAAACTCATTAACGGCATCGTTTTTATTGGTAAGAAAAAGAGCCCAAGTATATCTTGAATAATCATCGACTATAACAAAAGTGTAATGTTTTCCACTTAGACTAGTCAGACCAATATCCCGTACAAATCAAGGTGAAGCATTTGTAGGGGTTTGGTTGTGGAAATTTCATTTTGGGCTTAAAACTACTTTTAACTAATTTGTTCTTTTGACAAGTGTCACATAAGCCAAGATTTTCAAAATTCAATTTGGGTAGTCCTTTCACATGTTGGTTTTTGTAAATATTTTTCAAATTCTTGTATCCAACATGTCCAAGTCGCCTATGCCATAAACTAGTTAAATCATTATTGGCGACTAAACAAGAAACATTTTGACTAACCAAATCACTTGTACAAATTTTGTAAAGATTGCCTTTTCTATTTGCTTCACAAATAATTTCACCATTTTTAAGAATAAGGCATTTTCTTTATTAAAGGAAACATCATATTTTGAATCACAAAGTTGGCTAACACTTATCAAATTAAACTTAAGCCCTTCAACTAATAGAACATTACTAAGAGAGAAAGAAGAGTTACCAATTTCTCCATTTCCAAGAATTTTTCCTTTGCCATTGCGAACATGACCATACCCTCTTCTTGGAGCTTGATGTTGGTAAAAGTTCTCTCCTCCCGGTCATATGGCGTGAACATCCGCTGTCCACGAGCCATTTTGAATCTTCCATTGTGGTTATGGCCCCTATTACCTACAAAAGAATTTCTTTTAGGTACCCTATAATTTTGGGGTCCATGGGGTTAGTCTTGAGACCTTTGGGTCTCCAAACATGTCTTGAGCTATTTCTCAATTTGCAATTATTAGCATAATGTCCAACTTTGCCACAATAAAAACAAGTAGGAGTATTATAATTATTAGACGTACAAAAAAGCTCGGACCTTGGTTATTTTTCTTAAAAACACTTTGAAATGGCTTATAACCAAGTCCCGATTTGGAATGCTCACCTCTTTGTGCATCTAAAATTTTTGTGACATTATCCGTACTTATGTTGAAACGATGCACGTCATTTTTCAAACATTCAATATCTTTTGTGAGCGATTCCTTTTCGGTTTCAAGAGAAAGAATTCTAGTAAGAGTAAGAGCATGAGCTTTGTCTAAAGATTCATAAGAGGTAAATAATTTTTCCTTTTCAACCTTAATCTCCTTATGCTCCTTTTTCAAATTTTTGTATTTAACGATTAAATTTTGAAACTCAATTTGCAATTCATCAAAATCACATTGCAAGTCATCAACTATGGAGGAAGTAGAAGAATTTGAGTGTACCTCATTGTTTTCATCGTCTATAGCCATGAGACCGTGTTCGGTTTCTCCTTCCTCATCGGTTGTTTCGAGTAGTTCATCCCATGTTTTGACTTCCGCATTTAGAGCCTTCTTTTTTGTGAAAGGCTTCCTTTTCTTTTGCTCCTCTTCATCGAGCTTTGGGCAATCGGCAATGAAGTGCCCGGGTTTTCCGCATTTAAAGCAAGCATTATCTCTTGGTTTTCTTGCTTTATTTTTGTTCACAAATTTTGCAAATTTTCGAACAAGTGCGGCCGTTTCTCATCATCATCATCATTATCATAGTATGCATTATTAGAAGAAGAAGCAAGACCTTTAGGAATAATTTGCATACCCGATTGATTTGTGGATGGTTTGGAATTTTTCCTCTCCTTGAGATAGACTTCATAGATGAGTAGGTTTCAATAAGCTCATCAAACTTGAGTGTCTCAAGATTTTGTGCCTCCGTGATTGCCGTTACTTTTTCGGACCATGAGCCGGGAAGTGCATTTAGTACCTTGGTCACCTTGTCTTCTTCGGAGATGACTTTCTCGAGGGCCACAAGAGGATTGACAATATTGTCAAGCCTTTCCACCATTTTGGAGATGCTTTCGCCATCATACATGTTAAAGTTTTCAAGTCTTTAACAAGCATGGTCTTTCTTGCTTGCTTGACTTTCTTAGTCCCTTCATAGATTGTCTCCAATTTTCCCAAACCTCATGTGCCGACCTTATGCCTCTTATGCGATTGTTGTAGGGCGGTAAGAGAACAATGCAAAATATTTAAGGCTTACCGTTTAGAGAAAAAGCCTTCTTGTCGTTTTCATCAAACTCCTTGAAAGGTTTAGGAGCCAAGGTGCCATCCTCCGATTTCTTTGTTGGTTGATCAACTCCTTCAATGACCACATTCCAAATGTCGAACCCGCACCCTTGTAGGAAGCACTCCATACGGTCTTTCCAAAAAGCGTAGTTGTTGGCGTCGAATAGTGGTGGTTTATTGGTAGAAGCGCCGGTGGTGAGATGAGCATCATTTGTAGCCATGGATCTTTCCTCTTTACTCGAACGAGCTAGCCAAAGAGTTTGGCTTTGATACCACTTGTTAGTCCAAGTGGCTACAATAATCTAGAGGGGGGGTGAATAGATTATGCCGATTTTTTGCAAATCACCCTCTTTTTCGAAACAACGAGTAAATAACAAAAATGTAAATGCGGAAAATGAACAACACTCGTTGATTTAAAGAGGTTCAACCCACCAGGGCCTAATCCTCTACCACCCCAAAGATTCTCGGGATGGATTTCAAAAAGAAAGAAAAGATTATATTAATTTACCAAAAATTAATACAACACCTGAGGATTACCACAACCCTCCTTCACCACTTTGAGGATTACCACAATCCTCTTACACCACCTCGAGGATTACCACAACCTCTTACAACACCTTTGAAGATTACCACAACCTTCAAACACCTATCACCTAGATCACCCAAGTGTATTCTTACCACAAGAATACTCACAAGGATGTCTTGTGTTGAATGATGACCAAAATCAAGATTACAACTCAATAATGATTGATACAATATGAGTGCAAGTGTAATCAAGAATTGAAAGCCTAGACCTCAAATAAGTGCAAGTGAAAGTGCTTAGGGCTAATACAACAAGATATATGAAAGTGTTTGCTCAATTGCTTTTTGCTTGTATATTGTGTTGTGTATCTTGTTGCTTGAATGAAGCCTCTATTTATAGGAGAGGTCTTGGCTTTGGTTTCCGACATCGGCTCCTCCTTGGGGAGTGATTTGCTGCAAAAGAAACCATTTAAAATCATCAATATAGTCATTAGAAATCAATCCCACAAAATAGGAAAAGTCATGCAAAACGCAAGCGGATAGTTTCTTTGTCAAAAACAGGGGTTCGACCGGTCACAGAGATAAGATTGAAATTGAATTCTGCGAATTTTTACATAGGGGACCGGTCGAAGGGAGTGCGACCGGTCCGCCCTTAGTCGTGACTGGCCGGTTGCCCTTGATATTTTTACGAAACAGAGAAGTCTGGAACAAAAATCCAACTTTCGTGTCATGTGTCGCCACGGCCGACCGGCCGACCACACCGCCGCCCACCTGGTCGGCCTCGCCGCCCTTTTTTTTTTTCTTACGTCCCCATTTTCTTTCTTAGCTTTTACCAACTCAGTACGGGTTGCCCTATAGGGCGACGGCCGAGTCGAAACTGAAACAAATGTGTTGTCAAATGTTTTATTGAAAAAAACTTCAAGAAATACTCCGAAAAATAGTAAAAACATTTTAAGTTGATCGGAAATATTTAGACAACATTTAGGGACATAGTTTTGGTTGAAAACATATTTGAACAAAGTCGAACATAATCATCAAAATCATGATAAAAACATTTATCTAACACCAACATGCAAGAAGACAAATCAAGGCTTGAAGGAAAACTCCCGAGAGACAAAAGCACGGCAAGAAGAGCGACAGAACTCGATCAAGAAGCGAGATGCAAACTGGTAGTGGAACATCGACCAAGTCAACTCAAGAGAAGCCAAGTCTCAAGTCGAAGTGACAAAGAGTCATCCAATGATTGGAAGCTGACTCTAAGTCACCTGGGAAAGCAAGGAAACGCAGTCAAGTCGAGATAATCGTAAAAGAACCGTTGCACGAAATCAAGAGATTTACTTAAACAAGTAATATCTCCATACCACCTTTCTTGGAGTGCTCACCGGAAGCGTGCAAAAGAATGAACCAATGGGAAGCACTACACCGTGTCGAACTCGAAAAGGTGATAAAACAATTCATACGAGGAAATGGCAATTCCAAGAACGCAGCAAGCCAACGATCGCAAAGTGACTTTCAAAAATGAGCCTATCTCTTCAACGGGCAAATTTTTGAAAGTTCACTATAAAAGGCTGAGGAGTTTGTTTGAGAAGAATGATGAATGACACACACGTGAGATATACAAGCTTATCAAAAATCAAAACATTCTCAATCCTCAAGCCTACATTTCAAGTACATCAATCCAACACTTACCTGTGAAGGAAAGAGAACTTCAATCGGTTGAAGAGGAAAATACTAAAAATAAGGGGTCTACATTCCGGAAGGATTGTAGAAAGGTTCAAGGCTGAACCAAGTCTTAAGCTTTTGGAGGGCTTCGTGATCAAATCCAAAGTGCTTGAGCAAGTGAGTAGCTGTAGTAGCAAGTGCAGCCGCCTCGTGAAGAAGCCGAGTCGTCGAGAAGCCACCGAGTGATCAAGGCGTCTCAGACTGAGTCCCAAAGGATCAAGTCGGCCGTTGTGATCAAGACTTGTATCCTGGGACTGTTACCACTTTGTAAACCGATCATTACCTAGTGGATTCCTCCAGGAGTTGGAGAAGAGAGGAGTAGAAGAATTACCCCATCTTCGAACCTCTATAAAAATTTTATTGTGTCATTTACATTTCAAAGATTTAAATTCCTGCACTTTTAACCGCTTATATCTCCGATAAATTTGCTATCCATTTGATAATTTATAAGTACTAAATCAAGTCAGAAAAACTTGCTTAATCAAACTTAAGGGTGTTAAGTCTTCCAATAAAATAAAACCACAAACAGTTAAATTATAGCCAACACAAGTTACTCCATCAATGACTCATTTGAATCAGTGAGAAATTAACTCTCTTGAGTGACTAATTCGATCTGCCCATCAAGGACACAAAAGGTGTAGAATTAACTCAGAGATTTAAAAGGACTAAATCGAAAATTTGCAAGGTTTATTCAACCCCCCCTTCTAAACCTTACACTTACACCCTTGGGACCTACAGTGGTATCGGAGCGGTTGGTTCATTGAACCCTCCGCACTCGTTCTTAACTAGATCTCCAAACTTTTCAAAGTCTCGCTTTAGTACTTAAACTTTCAAAACTCTTTTCTATCATTAAAGTTATTATCATGGAAGCAAATCTAACACGCATTCCTATGTTCACTATTGAAGAATTTGATGATTGGAAAATTCGTATGCAGCTCATCTATCAAAGATTACATGATGAGATGTGGATAGTGATAGAAGATGGGCCTCTCCAAATATTAAAAGGTGAACACAAATGCGAAGAGTTGCAAAAAGGAGAAGAAGATCTTTGCTCCCGCACCCGATCATGGTTGAAAACCAAGAACCGAGTGGACAAATGATGACAGAAAAGGTACAACCTGGACAATGTAGCCAAGGACATCCCGTGCAAAAACCTTGACAAAGCCATGTTCAATAAAGTCAAATCATGCAAAACGGCTAAAGAAATCGGACAAGCCGACATTGATTTGTGAAGGCTCGTGAGCAAATCAAAGAAAACAAATTATCGAGTGGTCAGTACAAAAATTTGAGAACTTCAAAATGATCTCGGAGAAAACCTGGATCAACTGGATGCTTCGCTCACGTAAATCACAAATGAGCTATCTGCACTTGGAAAGGAATATACACGAATGAAATGTGTATGAAAATCCTAAAAGTCTTCCAAATTGAATGGGAAATGAAGGTCATGGCACTTTGAGACATTCCATGGACCTATCAAAGACATCCAACCATGAGTTATTCTCGGACCTCAAAGCCTATGAGTTTGAGCCGAGAAGAAAGGACAGGAAGAGACAAATTGCACCCAAAACAAATGCTTCTAATTGTTAAAGATGGGAAGAGAGCCGAGGTCAAAGAAGCCATTGACCCGGAAATAGCCCCGATGGTTAAAAGATTCAACAAGTTCTTTAATAAGAATTACAAGAGAGAAAAGGGTGAATCTTCCGAAGACACTCACTCCCTCAAAATCAAGGGAAGACAAACAACCAAGAGAACGGATCATCAAAAAGTTGAATATCAAAGAGTGACAACTCAAGAATGGAAAGAGTCGATCAAAAGGCAATATCTATGTTGGAACTGGGCAGACAACCAGGTCACTATGCCATTGATCGCTCATATCCCGTAGTCAAAAACTGACGAGATGAAGAAGAAAGAAAGGTCTTGAGAGAAAGAAGACAAGAAAAGAAAAAGGCAATGATGGTCGGCGAGATCGCCGAGACAATGTCGGGAGGGACAACTGACTTCGAGAGCAAGCGAAGCCGACTACTCAAGTGACTCGACGAAGAAGAAGCCCCGATCCGCTTGATGGCCAAAGAACAAGATCAAGAAGATGAGGTACAATCTAACTCAACAAGCTCGAGACACTAGTGATAGTGATCGTGACACACACACTTCATCACCTACGATCTTTATGATTCATTAGGCAAAATGATGAAAGATTTTGAGCACATTAAATCCTCACACACACTATTGAATGAGGAAAACGGCTTACTCAAAAGTCAAAACTCAAAGGCGACTAAGGAGCCGAGTACTCTAAGTCAAATAGCTAATGAGAATAAAAGTTTAAAGGTTTGAAAATGCTAAATTAATGCAGAAATTGCTTATAGAAAAGGAGAATGACCTCAAGAATGTTATTGCCTCATTCACCAAGGCATCTAAATCATTGGATGATCTTATTATGAGTCAAAGAGAATGTGGAGATAAGACAAAGCTTAGGATTTAATTCCTCTATGTCATGTCAAACCTCAAGAGTAATTTTGGAAAAAGGATCTTCAAGTCATGAAGAATCAAAAAATCCAAAACTCTAAATGTTGCACACATTCACTCCAAAGCACAATACTAAGCAAACTGGTCTTGGTTACAAAGGGAAAGGAAAATTGAACATTGAGTGTCTTTGAAAGGATAAAATGAGAAGAGATTCACAGTCCTCAAAGAAACTCCTAACAAAAATACTCTGTAAAAAGAAGCGAGCTACCAAAAATCCCGAAGAAAATCCATAAAAGAAATGCATATGATGGGAATGGTAGAAAATATCAAGCCAAGCTGATTGGAACAATGTGAACTATCAATAGATAGAATTATGGAATATAAGCCCGGATGGCAAAGGCCTAGAACTCAAAGAAAGGCCATTCCAAAAGCACAAGAGCTTTCATCAAGACACATATATACCAAGGCACTACACTCAAAACACCACAATTACCCAAGAAAGGCAATTGCTAAAACACATATGCAGCATACAGACAAAAGAGATAACAATGTATGAACCTAGAATCCCCAAGCAATTTGCCAGGATTAATTATGATTATGGCACTGATAGATGGCAACCCCTTAGAGTCAAATCATTTGGCTATAGGTTGGTTGGATCATCTTACAATTCTAACCCCTCAGGACCCAGACAAGTATGGGTACCTAAAACTTAATTTCCTTGATTGCAGGTTCAAGGAACAGCTGAGTGCCAAGGAACCTGGTACATGGATAGTGGCTGTTCCAAGACATATGACAGGAAATAAGAGAAATCTGTCAAAATTCAAGGAAGTCAAAGGAGCCAAAGTCATATTTGGAGGAAATGAAGCTCCTGGTGAAATAAGAGGCATTGGATCCATCAAGAGGAATGGATTAGAAATCACAGATGTTGCATATGTTGAAGGACTAAACTTCAATCTACTAAGCATCAGTCAACTTTGTGACAAGGGCTACAATGTTGGATTCAACATGGGCATATGCCAAATCAAAGATATTGAATCAAATGAAGTGGTGCTGCAAGGATGTAGACAGAAAAATATGTATGTAGTAGATTGGTCAACTGCAACACCCAGCACCTGTCTACTTGCAAAGAGCACAGCTGAATCAAGTTGGCTGTGGCACAAAAAGCTGAGTCACCTGAATTTCAAAACGATCAACAAACTGGCAAGAAGTCATCTTGTGGAAGGACTTCCAGACTCAGTATACAAGAAGGAGAGTATATGTGATGCATGTCAAAAGGGAAAACAAATCAAGTCGTCATTCAAAGAAAAGACATGCCCATCCTCAACAAGAATATTGCATCTACTTCATATGGATCTATTTGGCCCAGTGGAACCCCGCCAAAGATAAGTGGAAAGAAATACACTTGGTGGTAGTAGATGACTACTCAAGATATACATGGACAATTTTCATGTGTAAGAAGAAAGAAACTCTACAAAAACTACCACAGCTGATGAAGAGGATTCAAAATGAGAAGAGTCAAACCATTATCAAAATAAGATCGATAGAGGAACCGAGTTTGTAAATGGAATAATAACTCAGTAGATTGTATGTAGAATGGTATCGGTCATAACTATCGCAAGGACTCCACAAACAGAGAATGGAGCTTGCGCAGAAAGAACATAACCCTCAAAGAAGCGGCAAGACCATGTTAGTGACCGTTAGGTTACCAAAAGATTTTTGGGTCAAGCAATCAACACAACTTGCTACACCCAAAAGACAGATGTATGATAAAATGATACCGACAAAGACTCCCCTATGAGATACGGATCGGAAGAAAAACCAAATGTTGCATACTTTAGAATATTTGGATGTAAATGCTTCATTCACAACAATGGCAAAGACAACCTAAAGGCTTTTGATGCTAAAGCCGATGAAGGTATCCTCTTGGTACTTAATTAAAGCAAAGCCTGAGAATACTTAACAAAAGAACTATGGTTACGAGAAGAATCCATTCATGTAGTATTCGATGAGCCAAATGTAAATGGGGAAGACATTGAAGAGTCACCGATAAAATTTGAATCATCCAACCTTACGAAGAGTCCCTTGTCCTGTCGGCGAGGATTATCAATTGAGAAGACGAGATAGTTGAATCTCAAAAGCACTGAAAATCTGCAATGAGTGATCACGAGAGAGTCGACCAACAACACAAAAAAGTCGATCAATCCGCCTAACTTACTCCAACTCTGACCTAAGATGGCCGAGAGACCATCCACCGTAACTCGTCATTGGAGATATAAGAGAAGGTGTCAAGACAAGATCCAGAACTCAACAAGAAGCAATGTTCACATGCTTCATTTCGCAAATAGAGCCCAAAGATGTGTCACAAGCATCGATCTATTGATATTACATTCGATTCAAGCTATGCAAGAAGAGTCAATCAGCTTGAGAGAAAATAAAGTATGGGAATTAGTACAAAGACCTACATCAAAATGTTATTGGAACCAAATGGGTATTCAGAAATAAGATGAACGAGGAAGGTTCTGCGGGTAAGAAACAAAGCAAGACTGGTAGCCAAAGGATATTGCCAAGAAGAAGGGATAGATTTTGATGAAACATTTGCCCCCGTAGCAAGATTGGAAGCTATAAGATGTTTCTCCCTATTACGAGCTCACAAGAATTTCATTGTATATCAAATGGATGTAAAAAGTGCATTCCCGAATGGTTTATTGGAAGAAGTGTATGTTGAACAACCTCCGGATTTGAGCGAGTAAGACTCTTGGAGACAAGGTATAAAACTCAAGAAAGCCTTGTATGGATTGAAAACAGCACCTGTATGACGGTATGATACTTCGTCACAATTCCCCGATCAAAACGGATTTACAAAAGGAAAAGTAGAGATAGAACACTTTTCGGAATTCAAGACAAGAAGAGTATACGCTTGTTCAAATTTATGTGGATGACATCATTTTTGGATCCACTAACAAAGAGTCATGGTGAAAATTCTCAAACCTCATGCAAAGTAAATTTGAAATGAGTACGATGGGGAGAGCCGACATTCTTCCTCGACTTCAAGTGAAACAATGTTGGATGGAACCTTCATAAGTCAAAACAAAGTACACCGTAGATTTAATGAAGAAATTTGCATGGAGGAGAAGTCTTCAGAAAAATACCAATGAACACATCACCAAAATGGACACGGATGCGTATGGCGTTGCACTCAGATCAAACAAGATACTGAGCACTTATCGATCATTTCATCTCACAAATGAAAGTTTACATCACCTTTTGTCAGAGGTGTATGTGCAAGATTTCAATCTGCTCCAAAAGAAAGCCATATGACAAAGAAGCTTAAGAAAATATTGAGATACTTGAAAGGAAGCCAAGTAGGCCTATGGTATCCAAGGAAGGTGGATTCAAGCTAATCGCTATTCAGATTCTGACTATGCTGGATGCAGAGTAGACAGGAAGAGTACTTCAGGCACATGTCAAATGCTAGGAAACAGATTATTTCCTCGGTTTAGCAAGAAGCAAAATTCAATAGCCACCTCTACAAAAGCAGTAATACATAGTCACGGCAAAATTACCTAAGTCCTATGGATGAGACAAAGAATGAGAGATTATGAAGTTGAAGAAAAAGAAATTCCAATCATGTGTGATAACACACGTTGCCATTGCAATCACTCAAAATCCTGCAGGTTGCACTCAAGAACAAAACATATGATGTCGACATCATTTCATAAGAGACATGTTGAAAATAAGACATTATTCGAATATATATCTCAACTCGATAAACAACTAGTCGACATCTTTCACAAAACCATTATGTGAGTCAAGATTTGAAGAACTCAAGCATGAGTAAGGGTTACTGAAATGGAAATGAATATCTCGCACTCTAATCAAGGAAGAGAATTAGGAACAAAAGGAGGAAAAAGAGCCAAACGAAAATCACTTTAAGAAATCACCAGACGGAAAAGACAATACACCAAGTCAACATAGGGCCGAGTCGCTAAGAGAATCAAGCGAGGGGTAGAAATCAACAAGAGATAAGCCGATAACTTATGAGCAAAGTGGACAAAACGCAAATGCTGACTGAATGAATGTTTTTAAGGAATACGTAAAGATAATGACGATGTGTACGTACAAAGCCGCACACTGCTCTTATGATCGATATAAATGCCGCCGCATTAAATACGCGACGTGAAATGCTAAACAAAAAATCCAAGCCGCTGATTTCGATCACATTTCAAAAACCGCCCGCACGCCCTTTCATAAACCATATTTAAAACCATTTTTCGCCCGCTTTCTCTCTGCCACTTCTAAAAACCTGCTCAATCTCTTTCTCTCAAAAGGCAAAGAAAGCAAATACTCTCAAACCCTATCAACCTTCAAATCAAATTCTCGAGTCAACTTTCAAATTATTCCT
>CM071924.1:47920141-48007116 GCA_016081115.2 Rehmannia glutinosa | reverse complement strand
GTTGTACTTCCCGTTCGGTGCCACGTATTGCTATATGGTAGAAACCACAAATTCTAGATCTGGTCAGCTCAGGCCGACACCCCAAAATCCCAGTCACACAAACCAAGCCCGGAAATGACAATGGCGACCACAAAGCACCATGTCTGAAACTTGAAGATCTGAGCGTATCCCCAGAAACCCTAGAAACCTAGCAACCTTTGAGCCACTATCTCACTCAAAAGGAGATCTCTACTGCAGATGATGGAAGAGAACAAGATAAATTCAAATCATCACACGACCCGTAATATCACGAAGAAATCCGGTGAGAGATTGAGATTTCTAGAAGAGAGATCACAAGAAACTAGAAGGATCGAGATAGAGAAGTGATAATCACAAAATAGAAAGCGAGGGTTCCGGATAAGAAGGCTAATAGGTTCAAGCAGCGCCTTAAGATGATCCATGAAATGGGTGATCAGATCAAACCAGAAGAATCATGAGAATCTATACTTTCGAGCCCCATAGTCGATTAAGTGAGCCGGATAACCTGATAGGTTAAGTATAGTTTGGTAAGCAAGTGGGTTACATTTGTAAACCAACATTGTAAGTAATGAAATGAAGCAATGGGCCATATATTTCAACAGGTTAACAACTCTTCTAAACCGTCTCTTACTCACAGGATCTATTGGTTTTTAGTAACTAGTCTTATCAGAATATTAATAAATGTTTATCATTTTTATTTCATTTAGTATATGACTAAAACCTTACCTACAGAAAATGAATTAAATGTAATGACAATTTTAAAATAATGATCTATAACCATGCATGAAGTTGCCTAATAAACATGCAGGATAATCGCTTGATGGCCTCTTTAAAAATTTCAAAATTTTACATAAATTACTACACATTCATTGAATTAAGGCAGTAAGAAACACCATTGTTGTGCATAAAATGAACATAATAAGTTTTTATAAGTAAAAAGAATCATGTATCGTCTATAGTAGATTCAACCATTATTTTTATCTAAGTCGAGAATTATTTAGGCATATTCTCTTTTATTTTTACAAAATTTATTCCATATATTAAGATTTAAGAGGAAATATTTTGCATAAAGTGACCACAGTTTTTCGACTTTGCAATCTAAACTTTTTTTTGGGATCACTTTTACCTCACGAGTTCAAGGGTTTTGCATATAGCCTCACCAGGTCTCTCTTCGCGTGAGAATATTCCAGGAATCTTGTCACATACTATGCACGTGGGGGTAAAATTGTTATTTGACTCAAATTATAGTAATGTTATTACAGTAATGTTATGCACTTTGCCATCTAAACTTGTGTGATTGTTAATTTGCCATACGAACTTTGAGCAATATACATTTTACCTCCCTAGTTTAAAAAAATCAAAAATTTATTAAATATACATTTATTTTATATATTTTTAAATTGTTTTTAAAAAGAAGTAGATTTAACTAGTATTCGCTTGATAAAATATATTATCAATACAATTAGTTTACATTCTCTTCCTTTTAGCTTATTTTATTTAATGTTTTGCATCAAAATTTGGAAAAGAACTAATTTTATGAACTTTGAAGTGAAAAAATTATAAATATACATCAATGTCAATTTTATACTAATATAATACAATTTTAAAAATTATTTCACAAATTCAAGTAAATTTCGAGAATGTAAAAATATTGCGACTTTAATGAAATGCATTATTTCTACTTTTAAAATATAGTATAGGATTTTTACCATATGGTTCAAACTTATTACTACCTCACATATTTTCTTTATGAAATTTATTCTAATACATTAAATTTCTATTTGCTACGTATATTATTTCATTTACCTCAAAATGGATAAATAATTATGTATACTTTTTATTTGTACTTTTATAAATTAAATTAACATTAGTTTCATCTTTTTAATTCACTAATAAAATAAATCAGTAAAAACTTTAATTCTACAATTCTACAAAAAGTGAAAAAAGAAAAGAATATGAAATAATCTTATTGATAATATATTTTATTGAAGTGAATACTAGTTGAATTTATTAAATTCTTATCAAGAAATTTTAAAATATGTAAATAAATGTATATACATATAATTTTTTATTTTTGTTTACCTTTGGTGGCAAAGTGCAAATCGCTCGATGTTAATATAGCAAAGAAGTAACAATCGCGCCAAAGTTTAGATGGCAAAGTGCGATAAATTTATTATGATTTGACCAAATGACAATTTTGCCCTCCGTGCGTAGTGCGTGGCAAGATTTTGGGTGGAACATTCGCCGTCGACGAGACCTAGGGAGGTATGTGGCAAAAAACCTTTGAACTTCGGAGGTAAAGTGTCATAAAAAAAGATTAGGTAAGCGATGTCAAAAAACTTTGCACGAATAGTTCGGAGAGCGAAAAATATTTTCATCTTTCGTTAATAAGGCGTATACGAGTCAAATAAGATTGCATCTTTAATAGGAGCAATATGTCACTTAAAATCTTATAATCCATCTAGAACACGTAAATTAAAATTAGATAACAATAAATGAAGTTTCTTACAAATAATTTTATGAATTAATAAAAGCAATCGGCAATCTAATATTATAGCGATCAGATCATGGATCATTATATTATATTCCTTAAGTATTCATCGAATTATAATTTTGCTAAGATTAAATAATAATTGATAAATGAGATCAAAAATAAGTTTTTCTTAATAGTATAGGTATAAATTTTTAAATAAAAATTTAAAAATACAAAAAAATTATTAAGAAAAAGGCCACATGGGCGGCTCGGCCAACCCAGCCGGCCCAGGGGCGATTAGGACCAAGGCACAAAATCATCTTTGTTATGGGGCACATGAAACGTGGTCAGACCTCGAATTTTTTAGGGTAGGGCCTTGTGACATCTACAGTTGGGAGTTGAGAATAATGAGAGAATGTAAAATTAGAGAGAGATTAGAGAGAGAAAAGTGAGAGTTTGGTGAAGAAAAAATGGTTGGGAAATGGGGTATTTAGAGGAAAATTTTGAAAAAAACATGATGAAAACATGTTGCCGCACCCGTTGTGGAGTAAGGAAGCTGGTTCCAACGATCAAATACCACTAGCTAGTTGATCTCGACCATTGATCGATAACGATTAGATGATCACATCCGTTGGTTTGAAATAAAAAAATATGATTAAGCGTCGGTCCCGTGGTGACGGTTTAACAGATAGTTTACGGTTTGGAAAATCGTAAACATAATAGGACCATGTATACGGTTACAATTATTATTTGAATTGTGGCGTGGTGACCACGATTAAGATTAAATCCAAGTTTCACGGTTTCCGAATGCGATAAGGCACTATAGGTGCCACCATATTTAATAGGAAATAGTATCGTAATAAATTCTAACAATTATTCTAAAATCATCTACTCTTATCTTTAGGATCTAATAGTTTAACAACTAAATATATATCGGAATGTAAATAAAATATTTTAACCATTTTGTGATCATTTCAACCAAAACATGCTCTAAACATCGTCATGAATTGAGCTTTTAACTAAATATTACATAAAAAGAATTGTTGTTACAAAAAGTAAAGCCCAAAAAAATAAGAACCTTTTAAAATTTTAGGAAAGTCGGCATGAGGTTACCGACTTTTAAAAGTCAAAATCATAAAAAGCCGTTTTTTGTTTGTTTTTCAATTTGTCTTATTTTTTAATTAAAATAATGAGTTATTTATATATATATATATATATATATATATTAAATAGTTGATTAAAATTGATAAGTACCTTAATAGTTTTTCTCTAATTGTTTTTAGTTTTGACCACATAATCAACTAATCATTATCTCACTAGGTTAGTTAAAACTCATATTATATATAGGGGGGATCCTTATGAGACCGTATTTTTATGGTGAGACAATGTGGGCTCATCTCAACCCTCCCATATATATATCAAGGGCTATGATTAATATAGGTTAATAATACGATAACAATTAATTAAATCCAATAAGGGTAGAATTTTCAAATAAACATGTGAGGACCTTATAATACGGGGTGCCGATTATGGAATGAAATCTTCACGTTGATTACGCCTTCTTCTTCCCCAAACACCGATATCATCCTCTTCAGACACACCTGCTAAAACAAGCAAAAAATTTTGCATCTTCTCTTCAAAGTCCGGATATTAAGCTCTCATGGCATTGGAGATATTGAGATACGAATCGCATAAAATCAAACATGAGCTCAAATATAGTGGGCAAGAATCTTTGTGATGGGGAGACCCTTCTCGATCGGGTCGATGGTGAATATATCAAAAGTGAATATAATCATGGTATGAATATCTCATAAATATTACTATACAGATTCGATAATAAAAACACACCATACATGTGTAATTCGCATATATACATGAAAACGATGCATGTATATGATTTGATTAGTGTGTAATTATGGATTTCTTGTTATATTTACTGCGAGAATTTAATGAATATGTTTACGAGTTTCTAAAATTTGTACTACAATAAGAAACTATGCATGAAATAAATTATTTTCCTATATAGATAGTTATATTTTGCTAATATAGTATTCAATCCATTGTATACATGTTATACTAATGGTTTTTGAATGCATAAGTGATATGTATACATCTGTATATTTAGCTTTGTTTCCATGTATATATATTTATCTTTATTTGAATGTATATGTTATTTTGTTAAATGTATTCAATTAGTCCACAATAAGTTTGGTACATTAATGACATCGTAAAAAGTGCATATTTATCTTTAGAATGCTTTGCATATTTATCTTTTATATACATTTTTAATGTACTTTAGATCTTGTATACTTATAATGTATATTTATCTTTTGTTCAATGTATACTTATAGTAATTATTTGTATTAATAGTGTTAGTTCAATGTTTAGTGTTCGTTCGATGCTTGTATACTTATAATGTATATTTATATTAAAATGCATTTGTATACTTATAGTAATTACAGCAGTATTATTAGTGTTAATTCATGTTTTATCGAAGAACCATATATACTTATGTCGAAACAGAGGCTTGTCATCTCAGGTGGGCAACAAAATAATGGATATCGAAATTGATAAAGACAAGGTACCACGCGTAGGAATGCATTTCGTCGTTGGAAAATGGGATTAAGTTCTATAAGGAGTATGGCTCGTCGGCGGATTTGACATCGTAGAAGTACATCTAGAAGATTTAGAAATGGTGAAATCGGCGTGCAATATATTGTCGCAGCGCAGAAGAAGGGTTTAAAATGTTAGTAACTCATCGACATATTGATCTGCCGGCCGAAATAAGAAAATCGTAAAAGGGTATCAAAAGCGGTTGCAATGCCTTTGTATATTTGAGAATACAAATCGCAACCACATCGTGATCAAACATTTCGAAAGAGCACCACACCCGTCCGTTGGCATCTGAATCATATAGGAAATTCCTCGAGGTTACGAAATCTTAACTTTGGACACCCAAAGTTCATCGTGGACTATTATAGAGCAAATATCGGATCTCTGAACTCATCAACTATATACACACAGGCGAATGGGGGACACTCCAAAGTTGGTGCACTTGTTGATTTCAAGAATTTTAAGAGGGATTTGAAAGCATATATATATAGTGTCTTCTATTGAGATGATCGTCGACAACTTCCTAAAGAAAAAGAAGTGTTTCACGACTAGCATTGATTATGTTGTGACGAAAGCAAACAATTAACAAGAATATTAAAATGAAACAATCATCAATCTACGAAATTATGGTTTCTTTGGTGATGTCATCTCTTTCGATTACATACAATCTTGGTAGAGTGCGTCTGATTCAAAAAATATTTCCCATTTTTTATGTATAAAATTAGTGACTATCTGAATATTTACTAATACATACATGTGAACAACTTCATGAACATTACATTGGATGACAGGATTATTATCTTGTATATTTTGAATATATTCATTTGTATATTTACATTAACTTCTTGTATTGTTAATTGCTAACCACCGCATACTTTTGGTCGGGTATAAGATGGTGTCAAAATGTATATTTAGAATATTCATTGTATATTTACTTTAACTTGATTGTATTGTTAATTGCTAACCGCGCATATTTTCATCGGGTATAAGATGGTGTTCGCATCATTCACGGTCGATAACCACGGAGATGTGTTACATTTTGTAATGTTTGGTTTAATATTGAAGGAGGATGAGGATTCATATGTATGGTTATTCAAATCTATTTTACGGATGCGATGGGTAAAGAACCGTATTACATCGTGGATCGAATAAGACTCGCAATGAAAAACGTGTTTCGAAATGGTTTTTAAAGCGAAGAAAACATCATCTATGTATGTGGCATATCATGGAGAAGGTTAGCTCAAGGTCGGAACTTCATTGCTCAAGGATGGTGCGTTCATGAATAGGCTTACTTCAATAGTTTGGAATCGAAAATTGAACTAGATGAATTTGAGGCAAAATGGCAAGAAATAATGATCGACTTTCACCGGCCATAGCATCCAGTGGTTTTCAAAAATGTATGAAATCAGCAAAACTTTGGATTCTGCGTCTTTCGAGATGTTCCAATGGGCGGATTACTTAGGACAACATCAACATCTAAAAGTGCAAATAGTTGGTTTTGGAGGTTTCACTAACCTCAAGTGAATTTGGTGGAATTCTTTATGCACTTTTGATGGTGCGATGATAAGCTAACGACATGCGATGGAGAAGCTCAACAATCGGTCTGAGCTATATCCACGAATGAAAGACACGCTTTAGATATTGACAACATACAACATTCGTGTATATGCAAACAATATATTGAGAGATTAGAAAGAAATTACTTGTGAATGTTATATTTGCTCATTGGTTGGAATAAGCAAAACCAACAATAATCGATCATACGATAAGAGACGCCACAAAACGAACATTCCTTTGTTAGCTATAATATTGGTGAAAATGAGGCAATATGCACGTGCAAAATGTTTGAACAACATGGATAATTTGCGACATATGTTAGTAGTTTTCAAAGATTTCGGTAATTCTGAAAACATCTCTCTGCAACTTCAAGATGGGCAAAAAGCGACCTCATTCATGGCGATCTAATAATGGGCGTACATATCAATTTCTGGGGAGTGGAGAAAAAGAAAATCCAATTACGAACAAACTTTGGTTAGATTTCCATTGGTGCATAGGAATGGCGCGAGGAACATAGAAAATTAAAAGAATTTTCGAGTTTTAATCTCGAATAAAAAGGCGAGGATGTTCTTAGACAATGAACAACCAAAATTCACATATTAGCAAGAAAAAAGTGCTCGAGGCATGTTGCGGATCCACATCGATATAGATATCAGGTGTTACCGCCAAACAAGCAAGGAATAAAGGGATTGGGAGGCGGAGTTGACAGTCGAACACGAGTCAAAAAAGAGAAGGTCAAAAAGAAGCACCAAGCTCGAGGAGATGTGGAACATGCGTGAGTCACAACACATAACATCAGGGACTTGCCCCAAACGGATCATTACTCCGTCATAATAATCTATGCTTTTCAATTTTTTGTTAAATAATTGATACGGTTTGCAATGATTGATGGATTAACCAAAATACTTTATTACCCAAGCATATTTAACGTGTTTATACTACATATTTAGGTTTGTTATAGTGTATATGTTGTATAATATGTTGCTCATGATGATAATCTTGCATATTTAACAATAATATCTTTGTATAATTATTATATATGTACTATATACTTAATATATATAAAATTAAATGTATGGAACATTATAATACATATTTAACACAAAAGCCCTCTTAACTTCTTTATGAGGATAATATGAGTTGCAGATAAACCTAATTTCCAATGATAATTGATTTTACTGATAAACATTTGTTTTAAATACCATTTATCTCTCTGGGGCGATTGAGCCGGTTATACCCGATCTTGGTGGTCGACCGAACGATAAGACTAAATACCATTTTTGCGGTTATACATCCAAAACCTGGCCATACTGGCCAAACTAACGTTAAGCGGGTTTTTTTATACTTTTTATTTTTAACCTTTTTTATAAAAGCTGAAATTATAGACTTAATGTTTAACATATTTATGCCATAATTCAAATGAAATAAGATTTAAAATCAATTATTCAATATTATGTTAAGATTTAAATCAATTATTTGTATTTTAACTAATTATACAAGAATTCTAATCAATCAAAATATTCTAAATTTGACAAACCTCTATAATATAGGCATAGATAATCAATCAAATAATTATATAATAAAAAATAAGAAATGAAAAATTTATAACTTCTCTTTTTATATCAATATATTACATTAATATTTTTATATAAATATATTTTATTAAAATCGGTAAAATCGGTGGTTGAGGCAAGTCCAGGCTGTTGAGCTGTACAGTGGCTTGGCCGCTGATCAGATCTGATATTTAAAACAATGTGATAAACTTCAAATAAATATCATTGTTTTAATATATAAATACATTGATTTGAGCATAGGAAACATAATGTTTAAGGTAACTACTAAATACAATTTCCCTTTCAAACCCCGAATGCTAAAAGAATCAAAATAAACTACGATACTTCATATAATATGAACAAACTAACAAGTCCTAAAACATTATGAGAATGACGATATACACAATCACAATGCAACAAAACTACGAGTCAATTGATATCCCAAAAATGTGGAATAAATACAAATCCGAATTCTAAACCTTTTTTTGTCAAGAATTTTTAGCCTCTGCCCGAACTGGTCTCTTTAACTTAATTAATATCATCTTTAACAATAGCGGCGCGGTGGCGTCTCATCTTATTAATCAACATGCTTATTTCTCTTAAAACCCGAATCCGATTCTCGCATCCTCCCCATATATGTTTCCATATGCCGCGTTACAAACACGCATCTCTTGATCCAATCTTTGAAATCTCTTTCGTCCCTCCAAGGCATTGCAACCCGAGGCCGCGAACAATTTTCCACAACTTCATGACGATTGGTAGCATCCTCGAGCAAGCAAATACTTGGAGAAATACCGGTCGACCAAAATAACAATATTAAAAATCAACAACTAATAGACACAAATCAATTAATTAAATTATTATACGATGAAACATGTATAACTATACAACAAAAATCAGACTATCTATCTGATGCTAAATGTGTCAACTATACAAAAATCGGACAATCAATATAATAAACTATGTAATAACTATACATCAAAATCGGATATCTATACAATAAAACTATGTCTAACTATACAACAAAATCGGTATCTATATAATAAACTATGTCTAACTATACAACAAAATCGGTATATATACTGATAAACTATGTCTAACTATACAATAAATGCTATATATGCATTGAAACATATTTACATATGCATCAAAATAAAACTATGAATACATTGAAAACATGATAATAAAATATCATTTTAAAAACTTACTGACAACGTCGGTGTGTGCTCGTCTTTCCATCAATCTATTCCGAACATTTGAATTGTCAAAATGTGAACGCATCTCCTCTTAATATCAAAGCAAATAACAAAAATATGTTCACTCTTGCATATGGGAAGAAAAAGCGCACCTGAAAAAAACCACCAAAATAGCATGTGAAACTTGGAGTTTTATCTACAATAGACTAAAACAATAAACATAAGATAAGACAATCACAAAAGAAATCTGATGTCAACGACTTGCAACCTAGTAGAATTGGGCTCGAGAAACTTCGGCATCAAAATTACGTGAGAATAACTCCAACAGACCCTCATCATCGAGCTTTTGCTTGACGATACAACATGAGCAATTGCGAAAAATCAAAGTTAAACTTGTGCGACTTTTTTAATATATTTCAGGACACAATCTACAAAATAGAAAAGGTAAAAAAATAATAAAAATAACTCACGTGCGATACATTGTTGCAAAAAATCTCGACCGAACCAACACCCTTAAGTTTCTCCGGTTCAAAATCCACCGGACGAGCATCAATCACAACTACACAGATAACTATCCTAGGCCTCATGGACTTGAACTCATCCCTCATCAACATCCAGATCACCCACCTTGAATATAACCTCGTTCTACAAAAATTTTTAAAAAAAAGTAAGCAAAACAGTTAGGCAACTTAAAAAATAAAGTAAAAAACAACAAAAAACAATAATATATATACTTACTCCCATCCGGATTCTCAAAACTCCATTCGCTATCATGTTATGATTTTGTTCAATTTCTCGGAACGTCAATTTGTGCATAAAGGTGATGTCAAACTTGATCTTAAAGGCCCATCCGACTTTTCTTCGCACACACCTTAATTACACCACGCCCTTGAAGTACCAACTTCATTATTCACTTTGTCTCCACCCTCAAGAAATTCCCGTCGCACCGTTTGATTAATGACTTTTTCTCCACCTCACGGATTCCTCGAACCAAAGAACCTCATCTTTCCCCAACGGCAGTAGTACCACCAACCTAGCCTCAACATCGGCCTCCCTATCAATGTTTCACCAACTACACACCAAAAAATGTAGTCAACATTCGTCATGAGCACGTACACAAAACATATAAAAAAAAGGACTTACATTTTCCTCACTGGTAATTGTGTCGTCTCACAAAACAGATCCCAAATCTGATCATGAAAATCTTGTGTAAATCACATACTAAAGCTCGGTGCATCATCAAACCACTTCTTGAATTCCTCCCTCTGTAGCACTGCATTGTCAACCTTCTCCAATGCCAAGATGTTTTCGGGATTGTTCCAGAATGCATCATCGCTTTGTGTCTCACCACCATCACCTTGATCATTAGAGACCTTCACTCCTTTTTCACAAATTAAATTCCTCGCCACCTCTTATATTCTAGCAAAACCTGGGTCAGCTGCAATTTCCCTTGGAGCATCCTTAACCATGGATATAATATCCACAACATCGGAAACCACCCTTGCCAATTTAGCCAATACATTGCAAACATATCCTGAAAAACAAACACAAACATGCATTGAAATCCTGAAAAAAAATATCATAATTGAACATACCACTATGTATACAGTGTTTTAATATTAAGTAAACATCAAATGTACCTTAAGTATACATCTATGTTAAATCTACAAAACTATATCACTCTATATACACTATTAATATGTTAACTATACATCAATTGTTTGATAAATATACATTAAAAACTGACAATGCAAATAAACATTCATAGAATGCCACCTATGAATGTACTTCAAAACAAAAAACTAACAATATATAACAATAAAAAGATATACATGCACAATTAGAATATTAAATATATAAAAAAAAACATGCTTTAAAAAGGGAATACATGCATGCCAACACCGCAATGAAGCCCGTATCATACGCTCCTCAACTCGCGGTCGCACGGGGACCTCTCACGAACCTCCCAGGTGGGCCCTCACCACCCAGCGGGTCCACGGAAAAATCTGCCCCGAATCCACCAGTCCCCATCTGCTCCTCTCTGGACGCTAGCTCGGTAGTCAATGCCATACAGGGTACTCTTACAGGAATGTTCCAATTACAAACCGTGACTATGTCCATGTAAAAACCACGACAAAAAAAAACATAAGCAAAATACAAAAACAATATATGTTAAACATCGTTTAAAAAAATCAATTAAAAACTTACAATAAAAAATAACAAAGGCCCATTGAACTCCCGAACTTTTCGTAGTATCCATTTAATTTTATTCGCAACCAACGTATCAAAGTATACTGCTTAATTTAAATTAATGATATTCCCCACATCTACCCGACTCTTCATAGCCAACGGGTTGACATACCAACATTGAATATTACGATAAGACAACAATCCACCAACGCGATGAAATGTCTCTTAAACCGCGCTTCCCATCGACTATCATTCTCGCCAAAATAGTCTCAACCTTTATTTCGTACAAACCATTTGCACCAACATCAAAAGAATCACGCCATTTGATAATACAAATCACACGTGTCAGACTTAACTCTTCTGACAATTGCTATATTCCCATAAGAACCCAAGAACCCTTTCAACATTCTCGTAACCACAATGGAGTGACTTTTCATTATTTAAAGCCAATTCACAACTCACGGGTTGAAACTATCTACCAACCAATACATTAGCCAGGACGGGAACTTGTCAACTTAACTTCCAACAAAGTCCCAAACCCCATCTCCACCACCGCTGCTCTCTCGTTTCGTATTTAACCCCTTCATTGCATCAACAAAAATTTTTTTAGTGTTGACATGTTCGATAACTTGGGGATGAATCCTTTGCATTCCCCACCATCACTTGGCCTCTTAATGAGAAGACACATGCTGCCCACTTCCCTCACCAACATCGCCTCGGCTACATGCTGTTCTCTTCTCTTTTTAGCCGTGATTACAAATCTGGCAGTCTATCACAAAGACACAAAAATTGCAAAATCATTCATATAGAAAGAAAATATACAAAAAAACTAAATCATATACATCATCATCTCCTTATGTTAGCATTAAAAGAATATAAAATATACATCAAAATACACAACAAAAAAAATAGTGTCAATGAAGAACATACGAATACATACAACAAAAATTAACTAAATAAACAACAAAACAATATAAGTATACAACAACATATGCTAATTTTTCACTAAACCATAACCCATCTTCTTCAACTACAAAAATATATATAACCTCATTTAACAAAAAGCAACCCACCATCAAAAAAAAACTCAACAATGAAACATAAAAACCCTAGATTAACAACTTCAACTCGGAATCACATTCTCCGGAAACACAATAAAACGCAATAAAAAATAAAATTAAATAAACTCACAGACTTTCCACGGAGTTAAATGCGAAAATAATGAAAAAAAACTTACCAAAAATCGCTTTGAGACAATAAGCGAATCGAACTCACAAAAAGATACAAATCAGTGTTTCAGCACCGTGGAAGATAATCAGCGCTTGAACGAGATTCTCACTTCGAACTCCAAACTTTCAATAGATGAAAACCCACAACACTCTGTGAAAATTCAAAAACAAATCGCAGACATGATTTGGAGATGAACAGTTTAGGGAGTTACCAAGTTGGGGTAAAAAAAGCTGTATAAGGTAAATGACCAACATACCCTTATTTGTGGACGGGATTGGTCGAGGTTGGGAGCCTCTTCCACCACCACGTATTCCTCTTCCTCTGGTGTGTGTCTTTTGCATGGGAGTATTACCTTTGAAAGTGATTTCTTGAAGTCTCCATTTCACCCACTTCTTCACCAATGCAAGACCTTTCTCCCGATCAGGATCCCAAGCTTGGCTAGTGTCATTCCTTGGAAATAGCCTTCGGATTCAGCGTTTTGAATTCTTCAAGCGATCTAAGAGCTCGATCCGTTGTTAGGAATCGCGTCTGATCTTTTCAACCGGAAGACCACCATCTTGTTTTGCTTCCACGAATGCGGGCACTGCTTTTTGGAGAACTCTTCAATCCTTGCTTCAATGATTTTTCTTTTCTCCGACATTGGCACACAGAGTCCTCAATGGGTAGGGTTACGGGAGTTTGCTCATGATGGATGTAGTAACTTGACCTGCTGAGGGGTTTCAACTATCATCAACGTCAAATCTTTCGAACTTTCCCCCTCATTCTTTACCCTCCATCTCAAATTCTGTTTCCTTTAGCTTTTCTTCTTTTAATTTCCTTAGGGACTCATATTTCCTTTTTGGCATCATCAAAGGAAAGAGGGACCCCAGTGAACATGCTGCGAGCATGAAGTCGTCTATTAGAGGTGAATTTTGTTTGGGTCACCGCGACATAAGGTCGCTCGAAATTCTCGACGAGTTTCCTTGGACTCGGTGACACCAACTTCATTTCAGCCATGAGGAGGCTGAATTTTTCATTCATTGTGTTCTCAGGCGCATAATTTCTTTTCTCGAATTCTTGCACAGCTCCATTTCGTCTTGTGAGACTCGTGTAGCCTTTCAATGTATGCTTGCATCCTTTGCTTAATATCAGGCGTTATCGGCCTCCCAGGCGAGCGTTACGCCATATAATGCTTTGAAATAATGAACTTGTTCAAGTCGCATGGAAGTTTGTTGTTGAGACCATTCCACGATCTGTACTACTATCCCTCTCAGTCGATTGTGAGGTAGCATCCCTATTGTCCGGTCTTAAGTCTAGTGAGGCTGATGTCTTTCAATCTTCTCAATCTCTTGACGATGTGGGGATGATTGGATCTTCTCACGTGGGGATGATTGGATCTTCTCTTCGATGAATCTTCGTTTGTTGGGTCTCTTCTTCTAACTCTAGTAGGATCTTTGTGAGGAAACATCTCCTGAAAGGCATCATCGCGCACGTATGGGATGGTTTGCGAGGTTGGTGCCTGCGATGACTCAGCTCTATTTGCCTCAGCCTCATCGGCATCTGTCACAGCTGTGGGAGCCTGAGACGGATCTGGTGTAGTCGTTACTACTGCAGTTGTGGGAGCCTGCGCAGTTGACTCGGTTTCAGCTGGGGCTTTTGGATTGCTTTGCCCAGTGGTGAGCCTCCTCAGTGTCTTATGACTTTCTTGGTCTCATAGATTTTTCTAAATGAATTACCTGGTCCTCTGCTGCATCATCAGCGTCATCGGATGATGATGAGACCTGTGGGCTTCACTCATCATCGAAGTTAAATTTTGTACGAGCCACTTTGTCACTTAGCTGGATCTTAGTTTTGAGAACATCCTCAGTTGGGTCCTTAGGATTTTGCAATCGAGTGGACTCGGCTTCATCTTGATCCCAAAATAGCCATCTAAGTTCTCACGGGAGTCATGAAGTGTACTTATCTCCTTTTCTATTTGCGCTTTGAACTGGAGGAATGTTACTGTATCTCTTGACCACTTACCGAGGAAGTCTCAACCTCCCTTAAGCCTTCAATACCTCCAGCAGACTCAACTATTGCGAGGCCTTGAGTGTTCCCTTCGACAGTCTCAACTGTCTTAGGGTCTTCTACATTTCCTTAGACTGTCGCAGCTGTCTTAGGGTCTTCGACCATGGCATCCATAGGAGTCTCAACTCCTTGGATTGCACTTTCACTGCCCAGAGTGTTAACTCCCAGGGCATCTCCATCATGTGCCTCGGACAAAGAAACGATGTCATTAGCCCTCAAAGCAGTTGAAACTTCAGCTGGGACAGACTCAACTGTCCGAGCTTCGTCAATGTCACTCTGTTGCGGTTCTTTTTCTGTTTCCACTTCGCCTCCTATCTGCAAGTTTGAGTCTTCCACAGCATCCTCCAACCCTGTTGTGGTAGAGAGAGCTTCCTCCTCAGCTGGCGCACCAGCTGAGTGACTAACAATGGGGTCACTCTGCTCCTGACTCGCGGCCTTTTCCTTTGAGTGTTCAGCCACTGGGGCAGGTGGTAAAACACCTTCTTCAGGGGTTGGCTCAACTTGGGTGCCCAGAATCCCATTGTCATCGCCAGTGCCCTTGGATCCATTCTCCGATTGTACAGGGGACGTGGCTGCGGCGGCGACGCATGAGCGTGTGTTGTGCCACTCCCAGGAGGATCGGTATGCAGGAGAGATTGAGACGACTCTCCTGGTCCTTCAAATAATTGTTGCTCTTGCATTAGCCTGGATTCCCTCAGAGCCTGCTGCATATCTGACTTCTCTGCTGCAGCAGTGGGATCCTCATCACTTTCAGAGAACACATCGAGATGTGTATGAGTGTGGTCGTGAGAACTAGTAAACTCACACATCTTGGCTTTCTCAAGTGTTTGTGCTTCCTCGGCTGCTTTTTCTTTTTCTTTCTCCCTGATGTTATGAAGAATATCCATGCAATTTTCTTCATCAAGGGCCTGTAGCATAGTGTCAACGCCGAGAAATCACAACAATTCCTCTTCTTCATCAATAAACTCAGGGTTTGTGAATTGTACCCTTGAGTGATCAAGTTTCCATGCCATCCACTCTCGTAGGCATCGCTGGATGTCTGGATACAGTGGAGAGTACATGATTATATCGTCATCATCATCCTCATCTTCTTGTCCTCCTTTTTCAGGAATTGAAGGCAAGAGACTCTGCTCCTCCTCGCCTTCAGCAGCATCAGTAGCAGGTAGAGAGACAACTTTTTCAACTGTAGGTTCAGTTGTCTCTGCTTCTCTACTTCCCTCGGTGTCTGACGTCTGAGATGTGTCTTGACGGGTCTGTTGATCGCGCTTCCAATAGACTTTGCGGATTCATCAATCACTTGGAGATCGCTCTTCTTCCCGAGTGTCGTGAGCCTCAACTTCTTTTGTTGGCTCGTAGAAGATTCAGCCTTCTTCTTCTCAAGTTCGGATCGCTTGAACAATCTTTTCTTCCCGAGAGGAACTTCTGGTTCTATATCCTTTGGTTACAATCAATGAACGCTAATAGGGTTTTCTTAGAGGCGAGTTGTCTTTCTCGTTTTGCGATCCTCTTAACTTTCTTATGGTGGAGAAAGGATTTGAGGTTCATTCTCGATCCCCATGTTGCAAGGGCGGGGAGTCTCAGGCTGCGGGGGTAAGTGACTCCTGCATGGGCGGGACTCGGCTACGGGGGGTGCATCCTTTTTCTTAGTCTGCGGGGACTTTTCTCCCAATTTCTTTGAGTGACTTTTTTCTTCTGGAGGAGGGGTTGCGATTATGTCTTGGGGTCACTAATTCCCCCTCACTTGTATCGATCCTCTTGGAATGGGCTCTCTTCGGGCACTTACGAGAGATTTGCCACTAAACATCTTTTTGTTCACATGGAAGGGTTTGCCATGACGAAGAGCAATACCCTTCACTTCCGGAGATGGCCAATCACAAGGCCATATACGAAGAAACATCCAAAGGAGACATCTTCCTTGAAGGTCTTGTTCAAAACATTCAGCGAGTCGATGTAGATGAACTCGGCCCGGAGTTAACCTTCTTGCCTTGCATGATCACGGCCCGTGACGATCACTTGGTCTTTGACAAATGGTTGAAGGCGCGCCAAACTTCATATCTACACATTTGGAGATGACATCCATTAGCTTATGGTAGTCAGATCCTTGACCAATTTCTTGTCATTTGTGTAGACCACCTTAGCAAGACCTGGTTTTGGCTACTTTTCCATGCGTGACCCAAGTCTACATCGGCTTCATGAATCTCCTTTAGCCCCGGAAGGCAATAAGCGATGCTCGGAAGGTCCTTAGCACTTATTTTGATGTCCTTCTTTGACATGATGAGAAGACTTGATTTCTTATCCCGCACCTCCGCGTTGACATAGAACATTGCGACCTCTTCTAGGTAAGTGTGAGAGTATTCCATGGTTAGAAAAGCCTTGAGACCTAACTTTTCTATCATTTCAAACGATCTTCTTAACAAGGGTTTCATCGAACCACTCGCTTCACCATTCCTTCAAGTCATGGACGATCCTGAATGGATTTGCTTTGAGAGATTAACATAGTCGATCTTTGGTGCCATTTTTCGAGAGAGTTTTACCGATTAAAAACTAAAGAACTTGCTTGAGTATACTTAGGGTTTACGAGAGAGAATATAACTTGCTTTTCTTTTGCTTTGAAGATGAATAGTTTCAGTAAGAGAGAGAAAGACTAAAACCATATATATAAGGGTTATGAAAGGACAGTTCTCACGGTTTTGATTTTTTTGATCGAGATCAGCGGTTGATTAAGGCGTCAAACCACATTTAATTCCCGCATTAAATGCGGCATTATATCCAATCATATGCTTCTTTATGCGGACTTTTTCTTTGTACCCATCATTATTACTGACGTCATCCTTAAAAACATTCCCCGCTTATTTAAAACGGCCGCATTTTTGTCACTTAGTTGATAAATGACTCGAGCATTATCAAATATGACTTAACTCTGCTTCTCTCGTTTCATTAAGTGACTCAATTTCGGTAACTCGTCTGATTGACTTTCCGTCTGGCCGTTTCACTTAGGTGTGTGTGAAACTTGCTCTTTTCTCGTTTTCTCATTGTCATCTCTGTGATTGAGTCTTACGAGTGTTAACTCAGCTCAATTAACCCTAGCTCATTCTTAAGCTCTTCAAATCTTGATTCACATAGAGGCTTAGTGAATATGTCGCTAACTTTGCTTATCGGTTGAGATATACTCCAAAGTGATGTCATTATTTTCAACATGATCTCTTATAAAATGGTATCGACATCAATGTGATTTGTTCTTGAATGCAACACGATGTCGAGTGATTGAAATAGCACTAGTGTTATCACACATAATTGGAATCTCTTTTTCTTCAATCGCATAGTCTCTCAACCGATGTCTCATCCATAAGACTTGGGCACAACAGTTGTCCGTAGCTATGTACTTATGCTATGTATTGTGGATGTGGCTATTGGGTTTTGCTTCTTGCTAAACCAGAAACCAATCTATTTCAAGCATTTTACATGTACGAAGTACTCTTCCCGACAACTCTACATCCACATAGTCCGAGTCTCGAGTAACCAATAAGCTTGAATCCACCTTCCTTTGGATACCATAAGCCAAGATTCTCTTAGTTGCGATCATGTGGCTCTCCTTTGTGCGATTGAAATCTTGCACTTACACCTCTTGCAAAAGTAATGTCCGCCCCTTTGGCCGTTAAGTAAAGCAATGATCCATAAGTGCTCTATATCTAGTTTGATCTGACGCACCATCTGCATCCATGTCCATCTTGAGTGATGTGTTCATTGGTATTTTCACGAACACTTCTCTTCCATACCAAATTTCTTCATTAAATCTCTACGGTGTATTTTGTTTGACTTATAAAGGTTCCATCCTTCAATTGCTTGACTTGAAGTCCTAGAAAGAAAGTCAGCTCTCTGATCATGCTCATCTCAAATTTACCTTGCATGAGGTTTGAGAATTTATCACACAGCTCTTTATTTGTGGATCCAAAAATGATGTCATCCACATATATTTGAACAAGAAATATACTCTCTCCATCTTGAATTCTGAAGAGTGTTCGATCCACTTTGCCTTTGGTGAATCCATTGTCAGTTAGAAATTAAGACAATGTATCATACCATGCTCTTGGTGCCTGTTTCAGTCCATATAAGGCTTTCTTGAGCTTGTATACCTTATCTCCAATAGTCTTAACGCCAAAACCTGGAGGTTGTTCAACATAGACTTCTTCCTCTAACAGTCCATTTAGAAATGCACTCTTCACATCCATTTCATACACAGTGAAGTTCTATGTGCAGCATAGGCAAGAAACATCCTTATTGCTTCCAATCTTGCAACAGGAGCAAAGGTTTCATCAAAATCTATACCCTTTTCTTGGCAATACCCTTTGGCTACCAATCTTGCTTTGTTTCTAACCACAGATCCTTCCTCATTCATCTTGTTCCTGAAAACCCATTTTGTGCCAATAACATTTTGATGAGTTGGCCTCTGCACCATTCCCATACTTTGTTCCTTTCAAATTGATTGACTCTTCTTGCATGGCTTGAATCAATGTGTGTCATCCAATGCTTGAGACACATCTTTTGGCTCTATTTGGGAAATAAAACAAGTGAACATTGCTTCATGCCGTGCTCGGATCCTGTTCTTATGCCATCTCTAACATATCCATAACTAACTCACGGTGGATGGTCTCTCGGCCATCTCACATCAGGGTTGGAGCAAGTCACCGGATTTATCCGTCTCTCAACTAAGTTGTCTTGAATAGCTCTTTCATCTTCATTCACCGTAGACTTTCCACCGTCTTTGAGATTCAACTATCTTCATCTTCAGGGTTGATTGCTCTTACTTGACTTCAACATAAGGACTCTTACGCATAATTGGTTGATTCACATCGCCTAACTCTTCAATGTCTTCTCCATTCATATTGGGTTCATCAAAACCACATGGATAGACTCTTTCTGTGACCATAGTCCTTTTGTTCAAAAGCACTCTATAGGCTTTGCTCTCGAGTATCCCAAAAAAGATACCTTCATCGACTTTAGCATCAAAAGCCTTCAAATTATCTTTGCCATTGTTATGGATGAAACATTTGCATCCAAATATCTGAAGTACCCAACATTTGGCTTTCTACTGTCCGGATCTCATAGGGAGTCTTGGTTAATTGCCTCGGTTGATCATGCATCTATTTTGAGTATAGCATGCGGTGTTAATAGACTAAAATCTCTTCTCTTAGCAATCGATCCTTAAGCAGCTAACATGGTCCTTGCAACTTGATAACAACACTTTCCTTTCTTGTACACCGAGTCCATGCAATCCTTCCCGCAAGATGTTTCCTTGCAAGCTTGTTGATTGTCTTGAAGTTCGAGATGACTCTCGACCTCTTGTACCACCCAACTTGATTCGGGATCCTTTGTACTCTTTTTCTTGCTAACAGACAGTGCTTGGTGTGGTAGTAGACAAGTGCTTGGTCTACCACATACATGTTCTTCCTGTCACGGATCCTTGCAAAGACTATTTCATTTGATTCAGCATCTTTGATCGCACACTCCCATATTGAATCCAACATTGTAGCCGTCTTGTTACGAGTTGATGATGCTTAACGGAGTTGAAGTTGAGGCCTTCAACATAAGCAACATCTGTGATTTCCAATCCATTCTTCTTGATAGATAATGTGCCTTTGATTTCTCCTGGAGCTTCATTTCCTCCAAATATGACTTTTGCACCTCTAATCTCCTTCAATCTTGTGATTTTTCTTGTTTCTGTCATATATGTCGAATGACCACTATCCATGTACCAGGTTCCTTACTTTCGGCTAATCCTTGAACCCGCAATCAAGGAAATTAGTTTTTAGGTACACATACTTACCTCCGGGTCCTGAGGGGTTAGTCTTTATAAGATGATCCAACCAACTTATAGCCAAAGGACTTGACTCTAAGAGGTTGCCATCTATCAGTGCCATAATCATAGTGCACATTAGCAAACTGCTTGGGGGTTTTAGGTTCATACAGTTGTCTCTTTTGTGTGTATGCATGTGTGTGTGTTTTAGCAATTGTTTTCTTGGGATAGTTGTGATTTTTCTGAGTGTAGTGCCTGGTTGCATGTGTGTGCAGATAATAACTTTTTTCCCTTTGGAATGACCTTTGCTGAGGTTTAGGTCTTTGCCATTTAGGCTTGTTTTCCATTGGTCTTTGCTGATATTTCACATTGTTCCAATCAGCTTGGTTTGGATAGTTTCTACCATTCCCATCATATGTATTTCTCGATGGAATTTCTAGGGTTTCTGGTAGCTCTGTTTGCTTTTCACGAGTATTTTCTTTGGAGTTTCTTTGAGGAACTCTGCTTGGATTACTTCTCGCTTGTCCTCTCAAAGATACTCAACTCGTTTTTTCCTTTCCTTTATATCCAAGGCGCTTTGTTTGTGATTGTTCTTAGAAGTGAATGTGGGTGCAACATTTGGTGTTTTGGATTTTTGAGATACTTCATTGCTTGAAGATCCTTTTTCCAAAATCACTCTTGGAGTTTGACTGTGCACAAAGGAATTAAATCATATGCCTCGTCTTATCTCCACATTCTTTTTTACTCATGATAAGATCATCCAATGATTTGGATGCCTTTGTAAATGAGGCAATCACATTTTTGAGGTCTTTTTCCCTCTTTTCTATAGCTATCTCTTTATCATTTTGGCATTCTCGGCCTTGACTTTGTGTTCTCATTCTATGTGACTTAGAGTACTCGGCTCCTTAGTCACCGTGAGTTTTACTTTTGAGTTGGCTGTTTTCTTCATTTAGAAGTGTGTGTCGGATTTAATATGCTCAAAATCTTTCATCATTTTGCCTAATGAATCATAAAGATCGGTGGGTGATGAAGTGTGTGTATCACAATTACTATCACTTGAATCTGAATGAGATGAGTTAGAGTGTACCTCATATTCTTGGTCTGATTGATCTTGTTGTTTAGCCATAAGACAGAACATGGCCTCTTCTTCAGAGTTACTTGAGTAATCAACTTCACTACTCTCGAAATCTGCTTTCTTTAGACTTAGAAACTTAGTCTCGTGATCTCGGCTTGACCAACATGGCTTTCTTCTTTTCATGCCTTCTTTCTCTGAAGACTTTTCTTTCTTCTTCATTCCTATATTTGTTGTCTGGTCGCTAGGAACAATCAACTGCAAAATATCCTGGTTGTCTGCAGTTCCAACACAGGTTCTCAGCTCTTTGATCAGCTCTTTCTGTTCTTGGGTTATTAGCCCTTTGATGTTCACCCTCTTGGGTGGCCTATCTTTCCTTGACTTAGAGGGAGCTAAATGTCTCCTGGAGGTTTCACCCTTGTTTCTTTTATAGTTCTTATTGAAGAACTTGTTGAATCTTTTAACCATTAGGGCAATTACCTCCTGGTCTATGGTTTCCTTTGGTTCAGCTCTCTTTCCATCCTTGACTACCAGTGCAGCTCTCTTTTCAAATTTCTGTACAGCAACAGACAATTTGTTTTCTTTAATTTGCTCAGATCCTTCAAAAATTAAAGTTAATTTATCCCAGATTTGTTTTGCAGTATGGCAAGATTTGACTTTGTTGAACATTGCTTTATCCAAGGTTTTGTAGAGTATGTCATTGGCTACATTGTCCAAGTTGTATCTTTTTCTGTCCTCGTTTGTCCACTCAGTCCTTGGTTTCTCAACCAAGGCTGGACTTGCCTCACGACTTCTTCTCTTCTTCAACAAATTACTCTCTCCGTCTGTTGTGTTCACTTTCAGTATTTGCAGTGGCCCATCCTCTATCACTATCCACATTTCATCATGTAAAGTAGATAGATGAGCCTGCATATGAATTTTCCAGTCATCAAATTCCTCAATAGTGAACATAGGAATGCATGTCAGATTTGCTTCCATCATGATAACTTTGCTTTGAGTAAAAATAACTTTTGAAAGAGCAAGTGTTAAAAGTTTCTTTGAAAGATTAGAGATCTAGTTCAGTAACCAGTGCGGAAGGCTCAATGAAACAACCGCTCTGATACCACTTGTAGGTCCTAAGGGGTGTAAGTAAGGTTTAGAAGGGGGGGTTGAATAAACCTTACCAACTTTTCGATTTTAGTCCTTTTAAAATTATTACACGATTAATACACAACTAAGTCCTTGAGGGATGACTAAGTTAGTTAATCAAATGAGTTAGCCACTCAATGCGGACTTCGATAGAGTTTGTTGATAGAATAACTCACTTGTTTAGTCTAAACCTTAACTTGGTTGTGATGAGTTTTTATTTGGGAAGACTTAACACCCTTGAATTTGATTTAACTTCGTTTTAACACTTGATTTTAGCACTTAGTTATATATCGGTTGGATAGCAAATTATCGTGAGATATGAAATGAGTATGCGAAATATAAATATGTTGAAATGTAAATGACACAAGTAATTTTTATAGAGGTTCGAAGATGGGGTAATTCTTCTAATCCTCTCTTCTCCAACTCCTGGAGGAATCCACTAAGTAATGATGAATTCACAAAGTGGTTATCAGTCTAGAGACAAGTCTTGATCACGCAGCCAACTTACTCCTTGGACTCAGTCTGGAGATGCCTTGTCACACAACCGTGCTTCTCGCCCGACTCGGCTTCTTCACGGGCGGATGCCTTGCTACTTCACCTCAATTTCTCAAGCTTCTTGGATTTGATCACGAAGCCCTCCAGTAACTTGAGATTGGTTCGACCTTGAACCTCCCTACAATCCTCCTTGGAAAGTAGACCCCTTTTGATTCTTCAAAAGTTTCCTCTTCAACAGTTTGAAGTTGTCTTTCCTTTCACAGCTTTGTGTTGGATCGATTTCCTTCGAGATTTAGGCTTGAGGATTTTGCTTGAATATCTTGTGAATATTTTCCGATTACTGATTTTAATAATGCTTGTTCGTTCGTGGTTCGGTAATCAATGTAACCTTTTCTCAAAGAAATTCATCGACCTTTTATAGTGAACTTTCAAGAATCGCCGTTGAAGAGATTGGCTGATTTTCAAAAGTCACTTGTGTTCGTTGGCTTGTCTTTTCTTGGTCTTGATCTTGAGATGTAGACCTTTCCTCGTATTAAATAAATGTCCATTTTCGAGTTACGACACGAGTGCAGTGCTTCCCATTGGTTTTTTACTTTTGCACGCTTCGGGATGAGCACTTTAAGACATGGCGGATGGAAGTATTACTTATTTAAGTAAAGTTCTTGACTTACAAGTACAACGGATTCTTTTGATTAACTCCTCTTTCATTTCCTTTTCCCCATGTGACTTGAGTCCGCTTCAATCATTGAGAGACTCATCTGTCACTTCAACTTGTGACATGGCTTCTTTGAGTTGACTTAACGACTTTTCACATCCTCGCCGAGTCATTGGTCCTCTTTCTTGGCCATACTCGGTTGTTCCACGGTGGAGTCTTCACTTCACTCCTTGATTGACTTCTTTATTTCCAGGCATAGGTGACTTGACTCGGCTCATACATTTTATCTATTACAATAAGAATTACAAGGAAAATGGGGTGCCAACATTCTAATCTAAGTTTTACATGACATTCATCAAAATCTACAAAATAATTTCCCAACAATTTCCCCCTTTTGATGATGCCAAAACTTAAAACATTAAACAAAATGTAAACAAAGATGGATACATGCAGAACAATGCGAAGAATAAAGAATGTATGCGTAGAATCAATCATTTTATTGATCATAGCATTCTTGTCCTTTACACAGATGTTTACAAGGTGTATCAGAGCATAATCATATACAGGCAAACTTCAAGCATCTATGCTAAGATACAAATAGAGAGAAAATACAGCAATACTTTATTGAATGTACAGATGACTTACACACATATGTATTTACAAAAGTATAATACACGAAGGGGTTAGCAACAACACTTCATCGCCTTGCTTTCCCGATTTCCTCTTCAGCTCTGTCATCATCAGCTCTCTTTCTTTTCTTTTCATCTTCAGTTGCTTTCTTATTTTCATAGGCTCTCTTCGCAGCATCGTCTTTTCTTTTCCTTTCTTGCCACAGCTGATCTTGTCTTTTATTTTCCTCCTCGATTCTCTTCACGTATTCAGCATTCTTCCTTTCTACTTCCCGATTAGCTACTTCATCATACCCAACCCAAAGTAGATCCTACCCTTCTTGCCGGATCTACATATTCAATGTTCTTGGGTAGAGTCTAGGTTGAAAACCTCTTCCTCCACCACTTCTTCCTCCTCCTCTCTGGGTGTATATTGTACGGGATTCTTCTTCTTACCACCTGAATGGTGCTTTGGTAGTCTGTTGCTATCGAACCTTCTTCATGACTTGGACCACTTCCCGATACAAATCCAGGCTTGGGCTATAGACATGTTTTTGAAGTAACCCCGGTTTGAGCGTTTTAAATTCTTTAATCGATCTTGGCTCGTCTCCGTCATCCGGAATGGCATCAGTCCTTCCTGCCGGAATGCCACCGAATCTTTTTTCATCACCTTCAACGTGGGCATCCGCTCTTTTTATCGAACTCGATTGATCTGCTATTACAATCTTTTCTTTTCTCCGACAACTGTAGTGTTCGATCGGTAGAGTTACTAGAAGTTTCTTTGAGTATCAATGTTGTGACATGACCTTGCCGAGGGTTTCAATAAGCATTAAGGTCACATCCTTTGACCTTTCCCCCTCAAAGACTTTTCCTTCTCCTTCTTCTTTCAACATTTTGTTTGCTCCTTCTCCTTCTTCTTCTCAACAAGCTGTCTCTTCCTTCAACTTCCTCGGGTATTCCTCTTCCCTCTTTTTGGCATCATCGAAAGAGAGAGAACCCCGAAACATCCCATGAGCATGAAATCCATCGGTGGGCGAGTTACGCTTGGAGTCTGGCTGCGGCATGTCTTTGTTCGAAATTTTGAGCAAGTGGATTTCGATTTAGCTACCACCGGTTTCATTTCGGCCATGAGAAGGTTGAACCGTATTCATGTTCTCCTCAACACGCAGAATTTCTTTTTGATGAAATTCACGCAGTGACTCCATTTCAATTGTGTGAGAGGTATGCATTCTATCAATATTGGCATGCATCCTTCCGCTTCATCATCGACATTATCGGCCTCCAAACCAATCTTGTTGTACAATGCCTTGAAATATCGGACTTGTTCGTATCGCATTGTACTTTCTCTGTTGACACCATTCCCTAATCCGTATCACAATCCCTCGTAAGTCTACTATGAGGGTGGCATCTCTATTGTCCAGGCGCATATCTAGTGAGGGCCTGGTGCCATTCGATCCTCTCAATCTCTCCACAGATTTTCTTGAAGACTTCACGGATCTCGGTGTCATCGCCGGATTCAGTGGCGGCCATGCGACATCAAAATCAAAGTTTCTTTGGAACAATAGAGTCGGTGGGAATTCTTGGATCTGCTCGGATGTTGAAGCGTCAACGCTCTTGAAATTTGTCTCTTTTTCAAGGTCGGCGGCTCAATTGAGAAAGAGAATGTTTCCTCAAATGCATCATCTCGCACATATGGGATCGATTGTACAGTTGTTCGTGCCTTTGATGATCCGGGTTGAGTCGATCCTGCTGCGACTTTGGGAGCTGCGCGAGATGACTCGATCTCGGTGGGCCTGGTTGAGTGGATTGGCCGGTGGCGAGCCTCGGTGTCTTAACGACTTCTTCGGCCTCAGTAGATTCTGCTAAATGAATTTCCTTGTCCTCAGCTGCACCATCAGCTTCATCGGAGGATGATGAAGCCTGACAGCTTGGTTCATCATCAAAGTTGAACTTTTGACGAAAGCGATTTTAAAAGTTGTCGACTAAATGCATGGAAGAATATCCTCACCGAGTCCTTTTGATGAGCAACGGGAGTGGACTCGGCCGTCTTCGATCCCGAAAGGATATATCGGGGTTGTCACGGGAATCATAAAGAGCACTAATCTCCTTTTCCATTCATCAATAGTGATAGGAGGGATGCTCTTATCTTCTTGAGTTTTACCCAGGAAGTCTCAACCTTCCTTGATCCTTCAATACCTCAGCGGTCTCAAGCTGCGGCGAGGTCTTCTACAATCCCTTCGACAGACGCGCTTGTCTTAGGGTCTTAGACGATGGCATCCGAAGGAGTCTCAAACCCTTGGATTGCACTTTCGGTGCCCAGTGTTAACTCCGGGCATCTCCGACTTTGCCTCGACCGCACCAATAGCATTCTCGGCTGCAGCGATTGGCACTTCGACTAAGACATACTCAACTGTCCGAGCCGTCGGTGTCGATCTGTTGTGGCTCTCTTTCCTTTCCCACTTTGCCTTCTTTCTCGCGATGTGTGGAGTCATCTGCAGCATCCTCCGGCCTTTGCTGCGCGTGGAGTGAGTTTCCCCCTCACCACACACCCGGTTGAGTGGTGATGGTGGGGTCAATCTTCTCCAAACTCCCGGTATACATTGAGTGCTCGGCCCGTGGGGGGCGGTGGTAGGACACCTTGATGGGGTTGGCTCAACTTGGGTGCCCAAATTCCCGGTCCCGATTGCCAAGTCCCCTAGACCCATCTTCAAAAAACCGGGACGTAGGCTGCTGCTATGGTTGTGGCAATCTGCTTTGCACTATGCCCATGGGTCTATCTCCGGGAGAGATTTAGAGGACTCTCCTGGTCCTTCGAACATTGATTGCTCATGCATCATCCTAGATTCCCTTAGAGCTTGCTGCATGTCCGACTTCTCTGTTGCAGCAACGGGATCCATATCCTCATCACTCTCCAAGAACACATCTATATGAGGGTGAGTGTGTTCCGAGTTCGAGTAAGAGGACATATCTTTGGCTTTCTCGCTTCTCCCGCCAGCTGCTCTGGCCTTTTCTTTCTCCTTGTAGATGTGCGAATATTCGAGGCGATTATCCTCATCAAGAGCACGAAGTACAGTGTTGAATTCGAGAAATTGCAGCAACTCCTCTTCTTCCTCGATAAATTCAGGGTGTTTAAACTGCTCCCTGGAGTGGCTTAGCTTCCATGCCCTCCATTCACGTAGACGGCGCTGGATGTCAGGATATACAGGAGAAACCACAATTACATCATCATCTTCATCCTCTTTCTGTCCTTCCGTTTCAGGGATGGAAGGTAGCATACTCTGCTGCTCTTCGCCTTCAGCAGCATCTGTAGCAGTTGGAGAGACAACCTTTTCAACAGGAGATTCAGTTGTCTCAGCTGCTTCTTTGGTAAGCCTCTGCTGATCACCTTCAGCAGACTTGGCCGTTTCATCGATTATTTTGGGAGATTGCACTTCCTCAGCAGTCTCAGAAGTTTTCTCCAGCTGAGTGGCAGACTCAGCTGTCTTTTCAAGCTCTAAAAGCTTGGAGATTCTTCTTCTTTTTTGGTTCTCACTAGAGGAATTTACAGTTCGGATTCCTCTTCTTCGGTTCCTTGGCGGCGGCGGTAGGAGCATCTTTCTTAGATGGAGCTGCATTTCTAGGCTTGGCGATCCTCTTCTTTCTTATGGTGGAGAAGGTATTTGAGCTTCCTTCTTTGCCTCGGTTGCGGGCGGAGACACGGCTGCTCGGGCGGGTGACTCTGCTGCGGGCGGGAGCGTCCGTTTTCTTTCTTTGCGAGGGGGCGACTTTCTTCTTAATGAGATGCGGGGCGCTTTCTTCTTTGGTGGGGAGGAGACAGTTGTGTCCTCGGGTTTAGCTGATTCCCCCTCACTAGTATCCGCCCTCTTCGCATGGGCTCTTTTCTGGCTCTGAAAGATTAGCCCTGAACATCTTCTTTACATGGAAGGGCTTTCCATGTTGAAGGGAATGCCCTTCACTTCCATCGATGGCCAATGACTAGGCCATATTCGAGTGATCCTCCAAAGGATCCATCTTCCTTGTACGATTTTTGTTCGACGCGTTACGCGAGTCTGCTGCCGTACGAACTTCGGCCAGTTGACTTTATTTCCTTCCATGATCGCAGCCGTATGACGATCGGCTTTATCTTTGACGATTGATTAAAACTGCCAAACTTCATATCTACACATTTTGCAACGACGTCCATCAACTTGTGATAGTCGTCCTTCAAATGCTTCTTCTCACTGTAGATAACTTTCACAAAGATACTCGGTTTGGCTCACTTCTTTCCATGCAATGGCCAGTTGACATCGAAACTTCACTATCTCCGTCATGCCCTCCGACGCGGCAATAAGCGATGCTCCGCAAGGTCCTTAGCGATTATCAAGATGTCCTTGCGGTGGACGGAGGACTTGATACCTTCGTCCCCGCACCTCTGCATTTGCATAGAAGCTGCGCGCCAATTCTTGGCGTAGGTCGGCGAGTATTCCATTGTTAGAAAAGGCACGAGACCGGACTTTTCCAAAGATATCACTATCTTCTTCACTGGGATTTCATCGAACCTGCTTTATCATTCTTTCAAAATCCACAATTGATGCAGAGTGGATTTACTTTGATAGCTTAACAAAATCGAGTTTTGTGCCATTTTTAGAGAGTTTTACCGAATAAAACTTGATAGATTTACTTGAGGACTTTGGTAGGGTTTGCGAGAGAGATGAACTTGTTTTTCTCTTCTTTGTGAAGATGAACAGTTTTTAGTGTGAAGAGAGAAAACTGAAAAATGAGTATATAAGGGTTATGAAAGGACGTGTTTTTTATTTTTGAAATTTGATCAAGATCAACGGCTCAGATTTAGCACGCCGAACCGCATTTAATGCGACAGCATTTATATCCAATCATATGCTTCTTGTCAAAACACTTTTTGTCACCCGTCATTATTACGCTGACGTCATCCTTAAAAACATTCCCGCTCATTAAAAATGATTGCGCTTTTGTCATTTAGATCATAAATGACTCAGCTATGTCAAAGGTGACTTAAATCAGCTTCTCTCCTTTCATTAAGCGACTCAGATGTCAGCTAACTCGTTACAGCTGACTTTTCGATATGGCTGTTTCACTTTACTGATGTGAAAACCTTGTTCATTTCTCATTTTCTATCTTCCATCTCTTCTGATTGAGTATTAACTCAGCTCAATTAACCCTAGCTCATGCTTAAGCTCTTCAAATCTTGATTCACATAAGGGCTTGGTGAAAATGCTAGCTAAATGTTTATCGATTGAGATGTATTTCAAAACAATATCTTTCTTTTCAACATGATCTCTTATGAAATGATATCGACATCAATGTGCTTTGTTCTTGAATGCAACACGGATTACGAGTAATTGCAATAGCACTTGCGTTGTCACACATAATTGGAATTTCTTTTTCTTCAATTTCATAATCTCTCGCTTGTTGTCTCATCCATAAGACTTGGGCACAACAGTTTGCCTGCAGACTATATACTCTGTCTTGATTGTGGATGTGGCTATTGAGTTTTGCTTCTTGCTAAGCCATGAAACTAACATGTTTCCAAGCATTTGACATGTACCAAGTACTCTTTCTCACAACTCTACATCCAAAGATAGTCGAATCAATAACCAATAAGCTTGAATCCACCTTCCTTTGGATACCATAAGCCAACTTCTTGGCATCCCTTCAAATATCTTAGGATTCTCTTAGGCTGCGATCATATGGCTTTCTTTGGTGCAGATTGGAATCTTGCGCATACACCTACTGCAGAGGTGATGTCTGGCCTGCTTGCTGTTAAGTAGAGTAGTGAACCAATAAGTGCTCTGTATCTAGTTTGATCTACAGGTTTGCCATCTGCATCCATGTCCATCTTGACTGATGTATTCATTGGTATTTTTACAGAAGACTTCTCTTCCGTACCAAACTTCTTCATTAAATCTCTGGTGTATTTTGTTTGACTTATGAAGGTTCCATCCTTCAGCTGCTTAACTTGAAGTCCTAGGAAGAAGGTTAGCTCTCCCATCATGCTCATTTCAAATTTACCTTGCATGAGGTTTGAGAACTTATCACACAGCTCTTTGTTTGTGGATCCAAAAATGATATTATCCACATATATCTGAACAAGCAAGATACTCTCTACATCTTGAATTACGAAGAGTGTTACTGTCTACTTTGCCTTTGGTAAATCCATTATCGATTAGAAATTGAGACAATGTATCATACCATGCTCTTGGTGCTTGCTTGATCCATATAGAGCTTTCTTGAGCTTGTACACCTTATCTCCAATGGTATTTTGCTAAAAACCTGGAGGTTGCTCAACATAGACTTCTTTTCCAATATCCATTTAAAAATGCACTTTTCACATCCATTTGATATACAATAAAGTTCTTGTGTGCAACATAGGCAAGAAACATCCTTATTGCTTCTAATCTTTTAACAGAGCAAATGTTTCATCAAAATATATTCCCTCTTCTTGGCAATGCCCTTTGGCTACCAACCTTGCTTTGTTCCTTACCACAGAACCTTCCTCATTCATCTTATTTAAAAAACCCATTTTGTGCCAATAACATTCGATGGGTTGGTCTTTGCACCGATTCCCATACCTTGTTCCTTTCAAACTTATTCACTCTTCTTGCATGGCTTGAATCGATGTGTGTCATCCAATGCTTGGACACATCTTTTGGCTCTATTTGGGAAATAAAACAAGTGAACATTCCTTCTTGCACGAGCTCGATCTGGTTCTTACACCATCTCTCACATCTCCAATGACTAGTTACGGTGGATGGTCTCTCGGCCATCTCACATCGGGATGAAGTAAATCGGATGGGTTCAAATAGTCTTCTTGCAGTGTGTTATCTTGAGCAGCTCTTTCATCATCATTCACCGTGCAGATTTTCCATTGTCTTTGAGATTCACTATCTCATCTTCATCTTGGTTGATTACTCTTGCTTGACTTCAACATAAGGACTCTTACTCGCATAGTTGGTGATTCGACTTATAAGCTAGCTCTTCAATGTCTTCTCCATTCACATTATGTTCATCAAAAACTACATGAATAGACTCTTACGTGACCATTGTCCTCTTGTTCAATACTCTATAGGCTTTGCTCTCACCAGTATCCCGAGAAAGATACCTTCATCGACTTTAGCATCAAAAGCCTTTAGATTATCCTTGCCATTGTTATGAATGAAGTATTTACATCCAAATATTTTGAAGTACCCAACATTTGGCTTTCTCCCTGTCCCGTTTCATAGGAGTCTTTGTCGATTGTCTATTGATCATGCATCTATTTTGAGTATAGCATGCGTGTTTATAACCCCGCCCAAAAATCTCTTAAGCGGCCCGACTTGACTAACATGGTCCTTGCGGCTTCCTTGAGAGTTTTGTTCCTTCTTTCACTAATCCATTCTCATTGTGGAGTTCTTGTGAGATAACTCATGAGCAATACCATTTTCAACACAAGATCTTGAGTTATTATCCCATTGACAAACTCGGTCCCTCTATCGACCTTATCTTTATAATGGTTTGGCTCTTTTCATTTTGAACTCTTTTCATCACCGAGGTAGTTTCTGCGGGTTTCTTTCTTTTTCACTACAAGAAATATGAGGTAACATGACGAAAAATATCGTCATATAAACTTGCTTTTTGTCATTGAATGTATTTGGTGACGAAAATTTAGCGTTATAAAGATCGTCATTGTAGTCGCGTCATAAAAGGTATACATGACGATATTTTCAATTTGTCATAGCTAAATTAACCTTTGGTCACGCAAATGACCATTGTCATCATTTGAATCATCTATTGTGGCGCTTATATATCGTCACTTTAACGATAAAATATTTGTCATATAAATTTTTTCTTTATCACAAAAACATATCTTTTAATGGCGAATGCATGTTTTGTCATCATAACACTAAATTTTAGTGACGAACATGATTAGATTGCCAATTTCATCAAATTCTAATGACGAATTTTGGTGTCTTAATTGTATTAATAATTTCATCATATATTACACGATTTGTCATGAAAGAGTTGATTTAACGTTATGAAATATTGTGTGTCACTTAATGTGTATTTATAATGACAAAACAATGTGTCACCAACAATTAAGATTCAACGACAAGATATGCATTGTCACCAAAAGAATATGAAACGTGATGATTTTTTTCGTCATGGAAACAATCATGATATATTACAAAACTTATCAGCGTCACTAATGGCGCTGAAATAATGTTGAAATAGTCTCGTCATAAAATGAATATGTGGTGACAAAATGTACCGTCATAAAATAAACTTATACGGTGACAAACGATTCATCATAATTGACTTATTTTGAGTGACAAGTTTTGAAAATATTTGTGACAATACCGGTCATCGTTATAGTGTATTTTCAATGACAAATTGCATACCGTCAAAAAATAAATGTGTTTGTGATGACTCAATTTGTCGTAATAAATGAGTGTTTTAGTTACAAAATGATTCATTGTCCCCATTGATAGTTATAATGATTTAGATATTAATTTGTAAAATATTCTATCAATACACTTCTTATTATTACAAAGTGCAATTTCAAATGCAATTAAGCATGAAAAATAAAAATAAAATTAATCATGTTTGATTAAGTAGAATACGATTATTTATCAATATAAGAGACATGATAAAATATCCATATTTCTCAAATGGACAATAAACTACTTGAACAATGTCGAAAAAATAAACATTAAATATCCAAACCAAAAGAAAAGAGTACTTAGATTAATTCTATTGGCTTAGAGATTATTCCGAATCGGAATCATGAATGCCATAAGCTTTTTCGATATATGCGCCTTCTTGACTCGGACTTTCAAATCACCACTTGTGACTTAAGCCCCCACTGTTGGTTGAAAATAAATCCAAGTTATTCATGATGAAATAATCATTCTTGTTACCACGCTCATTCCTCGATGAATGTGTGAAAACTATGTGGAATAAAAAAACACCAAGACTATAATAGAATCGGTTTGCGGGCTCTGCATCTCAAGACAAAAACAGACAAAACAATTCTTAAATTAAGATCTAAGTTGCTTTGGGAAGTAAAAATAAAAGTTCTAGTGACATCTAGGAAGAAACAAATTCACGATGATCATTGTAGATTAAAATTCACATTATGTGAACCATACAACAAAACCAATCAAATGTTTAACTTCATTAGATGTATATAAGGATATGAAGAAATATATCGATTGGAAGAAAAACTACTTTAAATTCAGTTTATAAATTTTTCACAAGGGTAACTTTAGATTGAACAAACATGTCTCATTCAAGATCTTGAAATTTGAAATAAGATTAAATTTTAGTTATTCGAACTGGATTAATCTACTTGATTGATTTACATGAAACATGTTGTTCTTTTGGTGTCTTGATGTGTTCTATACAGATTGTTGAATTGATTCGAGTTTGTACATTTGTATCAATATTATCTCGCATGCAAGAGCACTAACTGTTGAACATTTAGTTTAGGGTGCACAATACACGGTCCAATTCTTTGTGCTATTTATGCTAATGCTAGGGTCCACTAGGCACTTTTCTTATGTTTATATCATTGTAATCACCGAGTATCCATAGAAAGGGTGGGTGCCTTGAGTACATCACTTCTAGTGATACTAGTTAAGTTTCTTAATGGTGAAATGTTTTATCCTAGATGGTTAACAAGGAGACAAGGAGTGCAATATGTTCTTGTGGGATTCTTGCGGAGGATCGAGTTACTTTGGAATTTTGCTTATCCTTTCAAGTGTATACATATTAATAATCGCCAGAAACAATTTTTATACTTATGTTTGGAAGTAACATCTAAAAGAAAATGTAATTCACAGATAATAACAAGACATGCAAAATAGTGCCCAACTAATACTTCCATATTATATATTATAATAGTTGCATAGCTACTTGATTGTGTATTATTTAGTCACCTTCTTCAAAAATCTCTTTCGGATGACTCAATCTAGAAATGCCTATGACTTCCAAATTTGCTATATATGCCTAAATTTGACTTTATGATAAAGTCACGATTTTGAGTGTTCTTCTCTCGCACATCAACCCATACTTTCTCGATCAACCCGTGGGGTTCCCGCACACACGACGTGCGGAATCTGAGCCGTATTTCTTAGGGTAATGGACCCGAACCAACTCCCCTCGAAAAACCAAGAATAAAATTTCCGGAAAATTCATACCCTATCAATTATTATTCATACACAAGGTGTAAGATCAAACTTTCAAAGATATAAAAGAAGAAAAGGAATCAACCACCTCTTGAATGATTATGTACAAAAAAATCATTGAATGCTTATTCATTAAACTTAATAACATTCTCAACATTTGTTAGTCAATCGATTTAGGTTCTAGGATTGTAAATCACATTGTCATTACGACTTTAATTGGTGATTGATATATTCTTCCCACCTATTTTTTTCAAAGATGTGAACATTTAATTTCAAGCAAAACAAAAATTATTTCCATGTATTTAAAAATCGGTAGCCATCAAGCATCATCAAAAATTACACATGCAGAGTGTAATTCAAGCCAAACATTTGCATAAACACCTTTGAAAGTGGACAAACTAGCAAGAAAGCGAGAAAATTAGGTACGTGAAGAACATATACCTGTGAAATCATTTTGCCTCATGTCTTTGAATCTTGTATGTTCTCGAGGATGAAACCGAATTTTAGGAGTTTGACTTGTTGGAACTTCAAGGCTTTGTGCCATGTTCTCGCTCTCATTGATGTGATTTCTTGTATCACCTCTATCCAAGGCCTCATTCACACCATCGGATGCCACATTTGTTTTGTCTAACAACGATTGTTTGATTTTTCTTGAGGTGTTGAATTAAATGAAGCATCCTTGGCGATGGGATTTATGAGACTTTATGGAGACTTGTTTGGGATGCTTTTCATTTTCGATTTGCGTCATCCCGAGCCATTTCTAAAGCTCTACAAGAAAACAAATAAATTCATCGATTAAATATTTGAGTTTAAAAAATAAACATCAAAGAACAAAAATAATGAATCATACTAAAGTATATCACAATGCTTGCAAGTCACACTATTTGGATTTTTCTTGTCTTTCAAATAGCAATGCTTCCAACTGGAGTCTTTCCTACCATCATCGGGTTGTTTAGAAGCCATATATGATTGAACATAAGCAAAAAAATAAAAATCAGCAAAAGCAAATGGTTAACTTAAGTAATTCAAGCAATTTTATTTGAAAAAAAAAGAGTCAAACAAATATATTTAAACGATAATTCAAAAATACTTAAACAACTTAATCAATTTCAGCAATAATTAGGTATTTCACACCAATTTCGGTCAAAAGGTAAAAAAATAGAGTTACATATAGAAAATCATGATAAAACTTAAAAATGAAAAAAAAACAACTACCCATACACTTAAAAGAGCTAATATCAAATCTAGTTCAAAATAAAATCAAAATGAAAGCTGAAAAACAACTAAAAATAGGAAAAATACCTGGGTTGTGCGTCGCACTTGAGCCGTAGAATGAGGGACGCCGGTAGTGGGCGGCGCAGCGGCGGATGGTGGCGTGGTGGTGGGAAGTGGGGCGAGAGAGCCTGGATTTGTTCGGTTGGGGGCAACAACACCTAGGGTTTTCTTTTTCTTCATTTGTTTGACATCGGGACTCGGGAGCGGGGTTTTGAAAATCGAGAAAAACAAAAGAAATGTATTATATTATATATATATATAGAGATTGGTTCAAATGAGACCACCTCTTGAGTTAGTCCATAAGACCGCATATAGACCATTGATTTAATTTTTTAATGGTGAGATCTATTTAGTTATTTTTGGTTTATTAAGGGTATGATTGTATTTTCACCATTTTACGATTTTTTTAGAGATAAAGTTAATTGCTAATTAATAGGAAAATAGGATCTTTCCTTTATGGGTTTCCCGTTTTTTGGGGGAAATCACCATACCTTTTCGATTGTGTCTTTTCAAAACCGATCCTTTTGCTTCCCTCCACTCTATGGTTTTTGACAAGAAAAAAACACTCTCTCTTTCTTCCTTCCCAAAATAATTTCTCTCTTTCTTCACGTCTTGCAGTAACCCAAAGCCCAAACCCTAACCACTCTCTTTCTTCCTTCCCCAAAGAATCCATCTCTTTCTTCCCGGGCAAAGAGCGGCCAACCCCAACATTTTTTTCTCCCCCAAATAATCCCTCACTTCCGATCAGTAGCGCTCAAAACAAATTCTTTGGTAGGCGGTTGTGTTTGCGAAGAAGAACCAGGAAAGTGCCATTTGTAGTGCCCGTTCAGCTGCGTGTGCACCTGAGTATCTTTTCTCTTTATTTGGCCCAAATCCCTCAAATTTAAGTCTTCACATTTGAGCGTCGGGTAAAGTTATTTCTTCTTAGTTTTATCTGATTTTCGTTGTTTTTAATGATTTTTTTTGATTCATGGGTCAACTCTCTGTTTACGTTTGAAGTATCTTGTAGAATTTTTATTTTTTATTTTTAACTTAAACCCGTCTATTTATTTTCGTCTTGGGTTTGTCTTTCCTTCTTTGTTTTGTGTAATTTTTGTTAGGGTTTGGTGAAAATTGCCTTCTTCTTTATATATTTCATTTTTTGTTGGTTTGGTGGGGGTGGGGTGAGGGGAGTTTGATTTACGAAGGTCTCGTGTTAACAAATGTAAGCATAGTCGATCATTTTTTAGTTTATAACAAGTATGCATATTTTTTTTTTTAAGTATACCAATATAGTTTGTTAATTATACAACATTAAGTAGTATATAAGTAGACTTTTGTATTCACTTTTTCATACATGAATTAAGTGTTTTTGTATGTCGGGGTTGTGGTGTATTCTTGTTATTCTTACATGTAATGCTAAGTAAACGAGGATTAAGTAGAATCATTAAATTAGTGTATCCCAAGTAAGAAACACATAACAATTATGCGATTTTTTAATAAGTATCTTGATATATTGTGTTAAATATACAACATTAAATTTAATGTAAAGGACTTTTTGTAGGCATACTTGTGTACTAAGTATACAAGTCTGTCATGTTAAATATACAACATTTGTGGGAATATAAACAAATGAGGTTTAAAATCTTGATACTGGGGTTCTTTTTATGCGGTGTTTGTAGCTAGTAAAATGTCAAGTGAAGAGTAGGAAATAGAGGTCAATAGTGGTGCGAGCATAGTTCGGAGGCGAGCAACCCAAAAAGAGGCGAAGGATTGACGATTCATATCCCGGCACGCAAGTTAGGGGAAACCGAAGGTTTTGGTTGATGCTCTTTGCTTCTATGAAACACGCACGAGAAGAATGCGATCGTGAGATGGGTTTTGGGAGTCTGTTTTCCATGAAATTTGAGGATTTCAATAATAAGCTCACGTATTGGTTAGTTGAAAATTTCAATCCTCTAAGTAGTGAACTTGTATTTGATGATGGTAGGCGTGTTCACATTGAGAGTGAAGATGTGGGTAGGCTATTGGGATTCCACTAACAGGGGATGTGGCTATTGAAAGAAAGAAAAAATCGGGAGATGTGCGTTGTACGATGAGTGGAAAACAATGTTCAGGAATTTCAGTGGATATTTGTGGGTGATTTGGGTTTGTGAGGATGATGGAGTGCGTAGACGGCGGGGCGGTTCGTTCGGGCATTTCGTGGACGCTTGTGACATTTCTTATTGGAAATTTACATGTGGGTACATCAACCCACTTATTCCTCGGATTGCCTTGACGATGTGTTAATAATCAAGGACTTTAATTGGTGGGATTATACATTGAACACTCGATATCTAAAAGAGTTAGGTGGGATGGGACGAACAAGATTGAGTTCAACGGCGTCTTTATTCTTATCGGTAATTTGCCATTTATTGTCTTTTCCAGTTCTTTAGTTTAATGTGGTGTCACTTATTCAATGGTTCGTATATGTAGGTGTTTTATTTGGATAGAGTGTGTGTGCTTGGGAGGGATGTGCCGAGGACTCTACCGCTATGGCTTCATGGACCATGGATAAGTTCAGGAAAGAGTTTATAAAGAGTTCAAACATGGTGGATTTGGGGGGATATGTGCGGGGACCATATTTGGGAGGGCCTACACTTTGCAACCTCGGTTGGAGAGATTGGTGGTCGGTCAAGAGAAAGCAGTCATCTCATCCCGCCCTTCGTCGGCGGCCGCATTAGGCGGTATACAATGTCATATGTTGTATAGTTAGTTGGTTTTGGTTGTATACATAAGTCACGAGATATTGTATACTTGGTATGATATAAAGTTTCTTTAAAAATAATATATGTTGTATATTTAGTTAGTGTGTGTTACACTTAAGATGCATATGTTGGATATTTCGCATATTACATACATGGTTTATATCTTTTTGTATAATTACTTGACGTATGTGGTGTCTTAGTTTATTTGTAGTTGTATAAGTAGCTCAACATAAGTGTATACATAATGTAACTTTGCTGTATAGATAGTTATGTTACAAAAATTAGATTTATGTGTAGCATTTGTTATCATACATAGGTCAGATTTGTGTATAATTAGTCTACATATATTGTATACTTAGTTTACCAATATTGTATTTTTGGTCTTATGCATACATAGTTTATATTGTAGTATATGTTGCATACTTAGTTTTGTGTATAGTTAGTCTACATATATTGTATACTTAGTTTACAAAGGTTGTATGATTGTTCATAAGCATACATAGTTTAGTTTGTAGCATTTGTTGCATAGTTCAGTTTTATATTGACTTTAAATTTGTTTTCTGTATATTTTATATGATTGTTTTTATGTTGTATTCTCTCAGCAGGATTATATTGGGAATATTAAGGCAAGGATTGCGTGTCTTGCTTCGGATGTGGTAGAAATTATTTCATTAATTCGGGATGCACCTTCGATGTGGTGGAGGTCCCCAATTTTTACTGAAATTGGGGTTGTTGCTCAGAATCTTATATGCCACAAGTCTGTTCAAGTAGAGGGAACACGGGATGGAGAGGATTTAGTTGGAAGCGAGACTCAGCAGGCTGAGGCATTTTGGAGCAATCCCGACAACATAGCATTGCTTGAGAAGATGGAAGCTGCCATTTGCAAGCGGGATGAGTTTGAGAAATGGAAAGGACAGACGGGCTAGTTTTAGTCTTGGTTTAACCCAAGAACAAAATAATGCTAAATGGGATGCCGTGCTTGGGACATCACGTCTGTATGCAGAGGAAGAAGAGGAAAAGGAAGAAGACGATGAGGAGGAAAAGGAAGATGATGATGAGGAAAAGGAAGATGATGAGCAGGTAATTTGCATTATTTGTTTTGCATAATTATTAATTTTTTTGCTGGACTTATGTGTTTATATTTTTTTTATCATCAGGAAGAGGCTCTGATTGTTGACGGTGGGAAGGGTGCGGCTGTGCCTGGGAAGGAGCGGGCGAAGAAGAACAGTGAGAAGCTGAATGTTTATCGCCGAAACGAACCTCGTCAGAAAAAGAAGACTCAGACATTGACGTCCCCGTTTGTTGAGCGGCAGGTCGATGTGATGTCTAGGTTGAATGAGCAGCAGAACATGATTGTTAAATGGTTGTTTGAGAACCCGGAAGCTGAAAAGTAATTTAATTTTTTTATGGTCAAGTATACTATAAATTTTAGTGTAATTAATGAATTTTAAATTTATTTTTTATGTATTTCTCTTTTTGCAGAGATGAGGCAATTTTTAAGGCTGGTCATATGACTATTACAAGGGAAGAATTTGTAATTATGCGTCTGGAAGTTACTTGAGTGTCTCCCTGATCGATGTGTGGACGAAGATTCTTAATGCCAAAGAGTCTGTCAGGAGCAAGGGTTCGCCATTTCGATTTTTTGCTACGACATATTCTACGGTACTCTTTTTTTTTTTTTTTACTATTCAGGCATGTATTCAGAAAATAAATGTAAGGGCATGTTTGGTATGCATAGTAGGGAATTAATTGCATGCAAGTGCATGTAAATGTATGTTTGTATAGTTAGTCTGGCAGAATTGTATAGTTTCTTATGTTGATTTGTTTATTTAGTTCAGTAGACATAATCAGGCATACAAGTTGGTCAGTTAATCTGTTTATTTTCAGTCCAGTGGATTGTATATGTATAATTAGCTCAGTCTTATTTTATATCTATTGTGAAATGATTATGCATACTTAGTAATATTTAGTGAATTTGTACAATTAGGAAGGTTAACTCATTTAACTGTTTTTGGGTTACTCTGTAATGTTTTAATGTTTATGTATGTTTATCAATATATAATTGTATAGTTAGTTAGATGCACATGTTTACTTTTAATGTTTTCATCTTTGTCATTGTTTTGTACATATACATGTATAGTTAGTACACTAGAGTTGTTTACTTAATTATGAGGCCGTATAGTTAGTATATCGAGTTGTTTATGTAGTTAGTATACATGTATATTTAGTATTTTTGATGTGTATAGTTACTGTATTGGAGTTGTTTATGTAGTTCAGAGGATGTGTGTAGTTACTATATTTGATTTGTTTATGTATAATGTGTACTTTGCCAAATGAGTCTGCATACTAATCTTTTTTTTATTGTATACTTAGCATTCCTTTATTGTATATTTAGTGTATTGTTTTTGTACATTTTCATTATTGCTGACTGTTTATATTTTTTTTTATATTTGCATGTAGATGTATTCCGTTGTTTCACCGTCTGAGCCAGATGATGATAATAAAAATTTGGCTCTATTTTCTCAAAGTCTAGATGCTGAGTTTGGTGATGTTAATCCAACAAAGTTGCAGGCGTTTGATATGGTATTTATTTTATATATTCATTTTTAGATTTACAACATTTATTTTCAAACTTAACTAATATTTTCTTACCTTTTTCCAGTTTTTCTTTCCAATATGCAAGAGCGAACACCTGTTTGTTGTTGTGTTTGATATGAAGAGAAAGAGTATGCAGATTTTGGATAATTCTTCTGTTGGTGGAACCAAGTTGGACAAATACGAAGATGTGCTGCTAAATTGGTGAGTATGAACATGTATTTTTGATATGTATATATTTACGTTGCTTTGATACATCATTTTTCTTCATATGATTTTTTTAATTGTTTGTATCTATCGTGGCAGGTTCGCGCCTTTTCTCAGTACATGACAAGCAAAGGTTGCGTGCAGATGGGTCAAGAGATTGGGCAGCTCACTCCAACCAGAATTTCAATGTCGTGGAGAGATGCACGAAACAAGGTCGACTGCGGAATATTTGCAATGCGGCATATGGAAACGTATATGGGTGGAGGTATGAGGGGCTGGACACCTGGTCTACGTAAGGGCGATGCAAATCTCATGTGTACCTTCCGTTCCAAGTACGTCGGCGCTATTTTCTTAGACGACATGAACGAGTTAAGGGGGAAGAATTTGGCCAAGTGCAAGAAACATTGGACTGGCAAGAAGCCAGTGTAGAAGTTGGTTAGATATGTGAATGGTGGAATACTCTAGTTTTTTTTTTTTTTTTTTTTATTAATATCCGGTAACTAATAGTGGTTGTTTTAAATGGTGTTGGATCTGTTTTGTTTTGGAATGACATTGGGTGCTTTTGTTTTGGTTGTTTTAAATGACATTGGATCTGTTTTGTTTTGGAATGTTGGTAATTCAAACTTTGGTACAATTTATTAAGTTGTTTTGCTTATTGTGTTTGTGTCATCTCATTTTTTTATCTTGTATGGTGTTGTTAATACCTGGATGCAGAAACTTTGTATAGATAGTTGTACCAAATTGTATATTTAATATGTTTCATTTGCTTACTTCGGATTACTTTGTATTGTGTATTTTGTTGTATAAATCGAGTTAATATAATTGCTTGATTAGTTAAGAGGATTTGTATTTTTATGTGGTGGAATTGTTTGCTGGATGGTATGGGCTATTAACTGTTTCTAGTTCGGTGGATTTGTATAGTTCATGACATGTATAGATAGATGACATATCGGATTGTATATGTAATGTGTAGCATTTGTTTATTTTTATTAATTGAATGTATTAATCGTTGTATAAGTAGATTAATATATATGTTTAATTAGTTATCTTGAATTGCTTATTTTGTACGGTGGATTTGTATACTTAGTTAAATGGGTGGTTTCGATTTTAGTTCGATTGAATTGTTTTTCGAGTTGCTTTGTACTTGTATAAATAGATACATAGAATTGTATATTTAATGTAGTGCATCGTCTATTTTATAGTAGTTGAATTGTATTATATGTTGGATAAGGAGATTATGGTATTTTGTATAAATATTAAGGTACTTATTGCGTATGCGATCGATTGTTTACTGAAGTAAAACAATTGCATTTGCTTAGTGTTTTTACTTGCATATTTAGATGAATGTTATTGTATATGCATAAATGTCTAGAGAGAAAAATAACTTTAAAGATAAATCAACAAATCACTCAATGTATCCAAAAAAAAGTTTTCATACCAAATAAAGTGACAGAATTGTTTTTTTTTTTTGCAAAAAATAAAACATTGCACTAGGGGCGTGTCGTCGCGTTTTGGACACGTTACTGTTATGTGTTCGATCTCACCACATGTTCCACATTTTCTTTTGAGCTTTGTACTTGCTTTAATGGCTTTCTCTCATTGGCTCAATTCTACTTCTCGATTCATCATTTGCCTTTGTTTTTTGTTTGTTTTGGTGGTAACACGAAATATCAAGTCGTGAGGTTGACCCACAATAATAGTCTCGAAATCTCGACTTCTTGGTTCCAAAAGATCGTACATGTTGCCCATCCTTTAACAATTTCGCTTTTCTTGGACCAAGTCGTGATAAATTTGATAATTTTTCAACATTCCCTTGTCTTTAGACCAATGCGGATGTGGAAGTCGGACCAAAGGTTGTTTAGCGTGATTGCGGCTTCATCGCCCCCGCAAATTGATAAATCGCCGGATCTTGTGTATTGTGTTATTGAGGGAGTCTTCATCCATCGTCGAGCTAAAAATTTCATAGGTATTTCCTGACAGTCCTTTAGTATTACGAAAACATGACAACACAGTAATCCCGTCTGTTCGAACATTTTGCGGTGCGATTTATCATTGTCTCTGTCTTATAATTTATGACATCAAAAAGTCGACTTGTTTTGTCTCTAATTCTCAGGAGGAACACTTGTTTGCATCGTCGATTATCTTTGTAATCGTGCACTCATAGCGGAGTTGATTCAATTTCTGTGCTAACATCGGTAAATACAGGTGTGTGTGTGTACACCGAACATGCATGCTTCTCAATGGTCGAGTTTGTCTTGCACTGTGGGAATGATGTTTGGCAGATGTGGTCCAATTTATCTGTTGTATGGCGTTGTGACTCTATTGCACTTTCAAAGTGCATGAAAAATTCAACCAAGTTCGAACAAGGATTTGTGTAATTCCCAAACCAAATATTGGTGCTCTCGACCGTGAGGTAGTTTTGAGCAAACCACTCATTGGCACATTTGTAAAATAAGCCGGTATCCAACTTAAATCTAATCTCATACAAATCGTGAACCATGGATGCGATTTTAGACTAAAGTCGATCATAATTTCATTCCATTGACTCTCAAAATCTGGTATTGAAATGTTTGCCATCCCACACGATTGAATTTAGACGATTTATGAAATTTTTATCCTTGAACAAGGTGTGACCGACTTTTACACTAACCTTTTCCATTATGTGCCACATACACAACTGTGTTTCTTTGTCTTGAATACGATTGTATTGCTTTCTCCATTGTCGGATCTGATTCATTATATAGTATGGCTCCCGACTTCCAAGAACTTTGTGAATGTACCATGTATACGACTCTTCATTTTCCTTTAATATAAGTCCACCAAAATGTCACACATCGGCGATGGTTATTGACTCACGGTGAATGGGGCAAAAACCATTTTATACTGCACATTTTTGTTACCTTAAGTTTACGGCATAAATCTATCTTTGGTAAATTAGAACATGTATACAACTATAATAAACTAAGTATACAACATAAACGAAAACAGTTTTAATCATACATTTATAGTAAAGTAAGTATACAACTTAAACTAAACAAGTATGCAATTCACCAAACTATATATACAAAGAATAGGAGTTTGTAAATCTAATTCGATGTACTAACTAAATTTAGCATATAGTTCACTCGAACTTAGTATGTAGTTTCAATCTATGTAGCATACAAGACAAATGAACAAATAAACAACAAAACAATTATATGTATACAATTTAGATGTATTAATATACAAGTTGAAAATTTTCATATTAGAAGTAGATAAGAGCATCAAAGACTGTTGAAAATTTTCATATTTCTTTATCATCATAAGCTGGGTGTTAAATGCAAAAGGGAGAATAATTATGCATTAACAAGTGAAAACTTTTTTGAAAAATTCGGCCGTGTCGTTGCGGCGACTCGAACCTGGGCTCCTTCATCAAGAATAATACCCGTGGCACTGGCTAACCCCAGTGGTTAAGTGAAAACTTTTGGTTGCCACTCCTGCTTTCAAGACAAGGAACGCCACATATGAATAAAAGAAAATTCGTACGTACATATCTGCCAATCATGAGATCTTTATACCATTTACGAACATAAATTTCAGTATGGTTCAATTTCAGATTTTAACATGCACAATCAAAGGAGAAAATAAAAGCAAAACATGTTAAAAACCAGGGCATCATTCGCAAGTGATCACATGAAAAGATTCAACCATAGTTTAATCTTAAATGAATTTTGTATTGAACTATACGAGTTGTCTGTACAACTACTGCTAATTTGATCCCTAAGACAGAATATTATGAAGTCAGTTTTATTTTTTTACTGTGAATAACATGTTAACATGTTTCGAATACCACAATGTTGCACTCCCGCCTGTGTCTAGAAAACAGTTCTTGAATTAGTGTAGCAACTTTTTGAATGGAAACGAGAGGAATTGACATATAGATGGAATATGCTTAAGTGGAAGTGAAAAGAATGGGTTATAGCCTTTTCGTTCCGTCATTTCTTTGTAGGTTTTATTTGGTTTTCATAAATGTTAATGAAACTGCACAATACTGAAGTTTTGATGGTTTCTTGACCACTGTAAGGAAAAGAATTACATGAGATAACATGAATTTTACACTTGAATCTTGGTTGAATGCTGAGCTTACTCCGTTTGATTTTTACTCATTCTATTGCACCTTGTTATGGAGTTCTGTTTCATTCACGTGAGACATTAATGGGCTGATTGGCTGACATTAACTGTTCAAGAAACTGAATAGCTTAAAAGCATGTTATTATGTAACAAGAGTGAGGTATTTGGATCTCATGCCATCTTAGTTGCTTTATACAGTGTTGTTTTGCCAAACCTTTGTGTTATACCCTGTTTCAGTATTATAGAATTGATGGTTTCTTGAGTTTAAATTCTATTGTTGTCCTCCTGGCAAAAATTAACAAAAGCGAACAATGAGATTTTTGAACTCTGTTTGATAAATAAAGCTAGTTTTGTACAAATGTTAGTAGTGGTGCTCAAGTAGTGTACTCTGTGTAACTTCTTTCTTTGACATGAATTTCAAAACTTAATCAAGAATATTTTTTTTTCCTGTTGTGTTATCATCTTTAAACATGCAGTTCTCTTCAATAGTTGACTCTGTTGGTATAATGAAATGCAGAATTTGTATCTGAATTTGTGTGGTTTTGGAAAATTCATTTTGGCTATATATACCTTGGTGTGTACTGTGGATTTGCATTATGAATCTTGATAATTTGGCCATTTCCTTCTTGAAGGCTGGTATTCTTGCTGTTGGTCGTGGCAACCAAGTTGCTGAACCAATTATTGGAGGTGACAGTAATACATCAATGCTCACTTGTTCAATGCAAGATTACATGCCACTTTATTAGCTATTATTTTTAACTTGTATATTTTTCATTTCAGGGAGTGAGAAGTCTGCTGATGTTACAAAAATTAACTTGACATTGTCTGCTGACCATCGTGTTTTTGATGGAAAAGTTGGAGGTATTTAATGCAAGGAGAATGAGTTTTTCTATTTCGTTGTGAGAAATATTTTAGTTGCATTTCTACATGATAAATATTGATACTTACTGTTGGTGTGACCCTCCAAACCAATAGAAGTTAGCATGTCTAATGCCAATGCTAAAACTTCAAAACACTATATTTACTAAATTGATGCGATGCTTAGAATTGTTCTTCTAACATGTTGTGCATGTAATTTTTAATGAACTGACTACCAAGTGAATATACGAGATTATGTAGATCTGTTAGTTTACCGATTAAAAGCCAATATGTATTTTTCTCCAGTCATTCTTTTCAATGATTTTCATAATACGCGATGAACATATACTTGAAGTTAGTGGCGCTCTTATAGCGGCGAGACGTGCGATAAATATATTTTTTCGCTAAATTGCATTTGTGAGGAAATCAATAATATTAGCGAGGAAAAATTTCCCTGCTAAATTGCAAATTTCAAAAGACTTTAATTTTTTTCTTGTTCTCTCTTTTCCTCTCTATGTTTTAGACCCCAATGTTTTTTTCATAAACACTTTCCCTTTTGTTTCTCTAATCTCTCTAATTTATTCATGGTGTATTTGGCTGTAAGCAGGTTGAAGTAGAAGCACGGACCACGGTGATAAGCAAGTCAAAATATTGGACGTCTCTGTGTTGGTCTTTAAACAGAAAATGCCCTTTCCATTACTCAATTGGTGAGTACATTTCAATAATTTCCTTTTATGAAAATCAAAATAAAAAATGATTTGTCTTTTTATGACTTTGGTCTTGATTGCTGAAATTATGTTTTTTTATCTTTTTTTTTCAGCCGATGTTTCAAAAGGAGCAAAGATTGTCTTAGGTGGGAACAATACATTAATAATTTGGAGTGCTTGACAATAGGAGTAACAAAACAGAGCAATGGAATTGGTGGCTACGTTCCTTATCAGCACCAGATGGCACAAAAAATAAATTCTGGCGTTTGTCTTAAATAATCAGTGTTTAAATATTATTAGGAGTACAAGGGCCATGAAAAATATTGTACTATAGAAAATAATCTGTTAAGTTTTATTTATTTTCTAGCGGATATGTATCAGTCCTCATAACATTAGTTCATCATTATTTATTACCCATATGTAACATTTTTTATCATTTTGCTCAAGTACTTAACATATGATAATAAAATACAAACACACAGCTTAGAGCTTTGACCAGGTTCAACGTGAACTAATTTGCCTGATGTTTCAAACTAGGTTCTTTCATGTAAAATCAGATTTTCAGATACTATACATGGATCTTTTCGTTGTGTGTTTGGAATGTGGATATCTCAAATTCCATTAATATATCGTCGTATAAATTTAATAGTTGTGACAATTAGAATTGTCATCTATTAGTATGATTCGTATATAAAAAAAATACCCCCTCAAAATTTTGATAAAATATTTTGCCCCAAATTAAAATGGCGACAAATTCATGTCAATTGTTACTAAATATGAATTTTGTTCACGAAATAATGGCGTCACTATTTTTTTAAAATAATTAATGACAAAATTTGATGTTGACGTGAAAGAAAATATTTTGGGACACTAAATGTCATCGCTAATTATAACCAATTTGTCATTGAAAGATTTGTCTCCTAAATTTTGGTGTGGAATTCAACATTTACAAAATTATTATGACGGATTTGAAAACCGTCATAAAATATGAAAACTAGTTACTGACATATAAAATCAATAATGACGAAATAAATAGTGTCAAAAATTATATTTTTCATTTGACACACATAAATTTCGTCATTGTTAATTAACAAATTATGAAAAAAAAAATTGACAAAATATTTTTCCACTCAATAAAATAACGACAAATTCACATTCATCGTCACTAAATATGAACTTCGATGACAAAATAATGGTGTCACTATTGTGTTGACCTATTAATGACGAAAAATGATGTTGTCATTAAAGGAAATATTTTGTGACGCCAAACGCCATCACCAATTATAACTAATTTGCCATTAAAAGATTTTTCTCCTAAATTTCTGCTAAATTCTACCGTCTACAAATTAGTATGATGGATTTTTGATAATCGTCATGAAATATGAACAATTGTGACGACATATAGGATCAATAGTGACGAAAATAAATTGTATCATAAAAGAGTAATATTCATTGACAAAAATAAAATTCGTCACGGTTAATTAACAAATTATGACAAAAAATTATGCGTGGTAAAGAAATTCGTCATAAAATGTGAGATTTCTGTAGTGTTTGCACATGAAGATTGTCTATGTGTATCTTGAATAATCATCCACCACCACTAAAGTGTATTTCTTTCCACTTATCTTTGGCCGGTTCAACAGACCAAATAAATCCATATGCAACGGATGTAATATCCTTGTTGAAGAAGGGCTATACTTTTGAATGAAGATTTGATCTGTTTTCCCATCCGGCATGCATCACAAACACTTTCCTTCTACACCTTTTAGTCCGCAATCCTTCCACAAGATGTTTCCTTGCAAGCTTGTTGATTGTCTTGAAGTTCGGATGACTCACCTCTTGTGCCACAAAACCCAACTTGATTCGGTTGTACTCTTTGCTAACAGACAGTGCTTGGTGTGGTAGTAGACCATCCTACCACATACATGTTCTTCCTCATCTGGATCCTTGCAAAGACTATTTCATTTGATTCAAGATCTTTAATCCGCACACTCCCATATTGAATCCAACATTATAGCCCTTGTCACGAGTTGGTTGATGATGCTTAACAGTTGAAGTTGAGGCCTTCAACATATGCAACATCCGTGATTTCTAATCCATTTTTCTTGATGGATCCAAAGGCCTCTTATTTCCCCTGGAGCTTCATTTCCTCCAAATATAACTTTTGCGCCTCTAATCTCCTTGAATTTTGACATATTTTTCTTGATTCCTGTCATGTGTCTAGAATGACCACTATCCATGTACCAGGTTCCTTGGCACTCACTGCTCCTTGAACCTTCAATCAAGAAATTGGTTTTAGGTACCCATGCTTGTCCGGGTCCTGAGGGGTTAGTGCTATAAGATGATCCAACCAACCTATAGCCAAATGACTTGACTCTAAGAGTTTGCCATCTATATGTGCCATAATCATAACTCACTTTGGCAAATTGCTTGGGGGTTTTAGGTTCATACAACCTGTCTCTTTTGTATGTATACTTGTGTGTGTGTTTTAGCAATTGCCTTCTTTGGGTAGTTGTGATGTTTTTAGTGTAGTGCCTGGGTGCAAATGTGTGCGATAATAGCTCTTTTGCTTTTGGAATGACCTTTCTTTGAGTTCTGGTCTTTGTCTTTGTTGATATTTCACATTATTCTAATCGCTTGGCTTGGATAATTTCTACCATTCCCATCATATGTGTTTCTTTGATAAAACTTCTGGGGTTTTGGTAGCTCTGTTTATTCTTCACAGTACTTCCTATTTGGAGTTTGATGAGGAACTCTGCTGGATTTCTTCTCACCGTCCTCTCAAAGATGCTCAATGGATGTTTTCCTTTTCCTTTATATCCAAGGCCGTTTGTTTGTGATTGTGCTTTGGAGTGAATGTGGGTGCAACATTTGGTGTTTTGGATTTTTGAGATGCTTCATTACTTGAAGATCCTTTTTCCAAAATCACTCTGAGTTTGACACGTGCACAAAGGAATTGAATCCTATGCCCGTCTTATCTCCACACTCTTTTTTTGGCTCATAATAAGGTCATCCAATGATTTAGATGCCTTTGTAAATGATGCAATCACATTTTTGAGATCATTTTCCTCTTTTCTATAACAGTTATCTCTGCTATTAGTTTAGCATTTTTCGGCCTTGACTCTTTGTTCTCATCGGCTATGTGACTTAGAGTACTCGGCTCCTTAGTCACCGTGAGTTTTGAGTTTTGAGCTTTTGGTATTGTTTTCCTCATTTAATAGTGTGTGTGAGGATTTAATGTGCTCAAAGTCTTTCATCATTTTGCCTAATGAATCATAAAGATCGGTGGGTGATGATGTGTGTGTGTCACAATCACTATCACTAGAATCTGAGTGAGATGAGTTAGAGTGTACCTCATCTTCTTGGTCCGGTTGATCTTATTCTTTAGCCATTAGAAAGATCATTGCTTCTTCTTGAGAATCACTTGAGTAGTCGGCTTCACTACTCTCTCGAGTCTCTTCTTCTTTTAGACTTAGCTGTCTCGAGCGAGCCTCAAAAAACTAACATAACCTTTTTCTTTCATTGTCTTCTTTCTCCAAGACTCTTCTTTCTTCTTCATTCCCCGTATTTATTGACTCATCGGATATGGATAATCGATGTGAAGCGTCTGGTTGTCTACGAAACACAGTTCTCGGCTCTTTGGTCATTTTTTTTCATCCTTGAATTATCGGCTCTACGATATTCAATCTTTTGATGCTCACTGGCTCTCTTGGGTCTTCTTCTTGACTTGGAGGGAGGTGAATGTCTCTCGGAAGATTCACCCTTGTTTCTTTTATAGTTCTTGTTGAAGAACTTGTTGAATCTTTTAACCATCGAGCAATCTCCTCCTGGTCAATGGCTTCCTCGACCTCGGCTCTCTTCGATCCTTGACTATAAGTCACTTGTTTTGGAGTACAATTGTCTCCTCTGATCTTTTCTTCTCGGCTCAAACTCATAGGCTTTGAGGTCCGAGAATAGCTCATGATTGGATGTTGTTGTGAGGTTCATTGAATGTCTCAGGGGCCATGACCTTCATTTCCCATTCAGGTGGGAGGCTTCTCGAATCTTCATACACATTTCCTTCTCGTGTATATTCTTTCCCAAGTCTTGATTGCTCATTTGTGATTTCACAGTGTATCTAGCATCCAAATGATCGAGTTTCACCGCAAGCATTTTAAAATTTTAAAATTTACGTCGACAAAGAACAGACAATTTGTTTTCTTTAATTTGCTTCGATCCTTCACAAATTAAAGTTAATTTATCCCCATTTGTTTTGCGGTATGGCAAGATTTGACTTTGTTGAACATTGCTTTGTCCAAGGTTTTGTAAGTATGTCCTTGGCTACATTGTCCAAGTTGTATCTTTTTCTGTCCTCGTTTGTCCACTCGATCCTTGGTTTCTCAACCATGGCTGGTCTTGCCTCACTCTGACTTCTTCTCCTTCACTACATCTGCTCTCCGTGCCGGTGTTTCACTTTCGATTTGCGGTGGCCCATCCTCTATCACTATCCACATTTCATCATGTAAAGCGGATAGATGAGTGATGGCTCAAAAGCTACTCTAGAAAACCATAAAAATCGCACCTATCGTTTTGTAGTATAGATTATTAGTCACCGAGTGTCATTCCCACGAGGATTGTAAGTACTAATAATTACCGTCTTTTTGTTATTTAATCTAGCAATTTTCGAGTTTTGTTTGTTTAATGAAAATGAAAAATAGAGAATTTTAAAATAATTGCAACTTACAAAAGATCAAATAAAAATAGAATGTAGAATTAAGAAATCAAGAGCTATAAATGTGTTTGAATGTAAATCCCTCTAGAATGTTTTTGTGATTTAACAAGATAAAAATACAACCATAATCCCTTAAGCAAAAACCAACCTCTTTTAGTAAAATCTCATGTTTCATGGACCGTAGAAATTCCCGATTTAAGTTAAACCCTCTATCGAGCGAATAACTTCTAATCTCAAGTTGATTAATCAAATCTCTTTCTAGTTAAAACCCCAAGACAACATTATAACGATTTGTGAATTCCCATATTAGGTTTGACCCTAATCCGGAAGATTTATGTCGTCCTATATCTAGGATTACATGCAACTCTTTTCACTTATATATGTTCTATTTCACCATGAATCTCGATTTCCCGGATGAAAAATAAACTTCAAATCAATATTGCGCATATATCAATTTGAATGAATAAAGCATAATATAAGTGAATCACACAAAACATGAAGATTTTATTAAAAACATACAAACCTTAATCACAAATTCATTCTAGAGATCATTACATTCAAACACTAGAAATTTAGCTACACATGGCTTTGACAAAAGAGTATACTACACAAGAAGATATGAATAAAATGAACATGGTGTACTTAGCTCTTATTCAAGACCAATACAAGACTTCCTCCTTGGTTGATTGCAATGATGTTGAGCTCCAAGCCTTCTCCTCTATTGCTCTTCAACTTCCAACTCTACCTCTCTTTTATCCTCTCAATGTATTTTGCTTTGAAACTTAGAATATACAATGAATCTCTCTATCAATGAATACTACATGAATTATATATCTTTCCCAACTCAAACTCTTGGCTTTTATAGGTACCATCTTTGTGAAAGAACACATCAATAATGCTAACAAATGCTCCACTTCCATGGTTGTTGGTTGAATCATTGTGTGCACATTCATGGTTGAGTTGGTTGAATCATTGTGTCCACATGACAATTGAGGGAATAATAGAGTTTGGTGCATCAAAATGAGGTGTAAAAGTTGCTCAAAGGTTGTCAAAAAGCAAAAAGGGAAAGTCTCCATAATTTCCGCCAAAGAAAAACCAAGTCTGGACGAAAAGCACGCCCGTGCTTTCAAAGCACGGCCAGGCCGTGTTCGCGGATTTTCCCGAACACGGCCGTGTTTGGTACGTCTTGGCCGAAAATTTGCTCGGTTTTGGCTCCTCAAAAGCACGGTCGTGCTTAAAAACACACCCCGCCCGTGTTTGACGGTGAAAAAGCCCCGAAATGACGCGTTTAGCTTGGGATTTTGAGTGTTTTTGCATGCAGAAACCCCGGGTATGTTTTGACATGAAACCATGGCCCAAAATTCACCAAAAACGACTCCAAATCATCAATCTACATCAATAAAAGCACATTGGAGTAATGTGAACTATGTACAATCAAAAATTTATGAAACTAACAATAAAATAACTCAAATCATACTTAAATATACACATAAAACATGTATAAAAAGACCCTTATCAATGAGCCTGCATACAAATTTTCCAGTCATCAAATTCCTCAATAGTGAACATAGGAATGCGTGTCAGATTTGCTTCCATGATAATAACTTTCTTTGAGTAAAAATAACTTTTGAAAGAGCAAGTGTTAAAAGTTTCTTTGAAAGATTGGAGATCTAGTTAAGTAACCAAACGGAATGCTCAATGAACCAACCGCTCTGATACCACTTGTAGGTCCCAAGGGGTGTAAGTAAGGTTTAGAATGGGGGGTTGAATAAACCTTACCAACTTTTCGATTTTAGTCCTTTTAAAATTATTACGAGTTAATACACAACTAAGTCCTTGAGGGACGGCTAAGTTAGTTAATCGAGAGTTAGCCACTCAAACGGATAAGAGTCATTGATAGAATAACTCAATTTGTTTAGTCTAAACCTTAACTTGGATGTGATGAGTTTTTCATTGGGAAGACTTAACACCCTTGAATTTGATTTAACCGTTTTTAACACTTGATTTTAGCACTTAGTTATTTATCGATTGGATAGCAAATTATCGTGAGATATGAAATGAGTATGCGAGAAATATAAATATCTTTGAAATGTGAATGACACAAGTAATTTTTATAGAGGTTCGAAGATGGGGTAATTCTTCTAATCCTCTCTTCTCCAACTCCTGGAGGAATCCACTAAATAATGATAAATTCACAAAGTGGTTATCGGTCTAGAGACAAGTCTTGATCACGCACCCGACTTGCTCCTTGGACTCGATCTGAGATGCCTTGGTCACACACGGTGCTTCTCGTCCGACTCGAGATACTTCACGGGCGGTGCTCTTTGCTACTTCACCTCACTTTCTCAAGCTTCTTGGATTTGATCACGAAGCCCTCCAAGAACTTGAGATTGGTTCGACCTTGAACCTCCCTACAATCCTCATTGGAAAGTAGACCCTTTTGATTCTTCAAAAGTTTCCTCTTCAACAATTTGAAGTTGTCTTTCCTTTCACAAAACTTTGTGTTGGATCAATTTTCTTGAGATTTAGGCTTGAGGATTTTGCTTGAATATCTTGAGAATATTTTACAATTCGATTTAATAATGCTTGTTCGTTCGTGTTCGTAATCAATGTAACCTTTTCTCAAAGAAATTCCTCAGCCTTTTATAGTGAACTTTCAAAAATCCGCCCGTTGAAGAGATAGGCTAATTTTCAAAAGTCACTTGTGTTCGTTGGCTTGTCTTTTCTTGGTCTTCAGTCTTGAGATGTAGACCTTTCCTCGTATTAAATGAATGTCCAGCTTTTCAGGTTCTGACACGAGGCAATCACAATTTTTGAGGTCTTTTTCCCTCTTTTCTATAAAGATATCTCTGCTATCATTTTTAACATTCTCGGCCTTGACTTTGTGTTCTCATCAGCTATGTGACTTAGAGTACTCAGCTCCTTAGTCAGCTGTGAGTTTTGAGTTTTGAGCTGGCTGTTTTCCTCAATTAGAAGTGTGTGTGAGGATTTAATATGCTCAAAATCTTTCATCATTTTGCCTAATGAATCATAAAGATCAGTGGGTGATGAAGTGTGTGTATCACAATCACTATCACTTGAATCCGAATGAGATGAGTTAGAGTGTACCTCATCTTCTTGGTCTGGTTGATCTTGTTCTTTAGCCATAAGACATATCATGGCCTCTTTTTCAGATTTACTTGAGTAATCAACTTCACTACTCTCTCAGTCTGCTGCTTCTTTAGACTTAGCTTGTCTCGGACTCTCGGCGATCTCGGCGACCAACATGGCTTTCTTCTTTTCCCCTTCTTTCTCAGTGAAGACTTTTCTTTCTTCTTCATTCCTATATTTGTTGATCGGTGGCTAGGAACAATCAATCGCAAAATATCCTGGTTGGGCTGCGGTTCAACACAGTTCTCTCGCTCTTTGATCGACTCTTTTTCTGTTCTTGGGTTATCGCTCTACGATATTCTACTCTTTGATGCTCGACTCTCTTGGGTGGCCTATCTTTCCTTGACTTAGAGGGAGTTGAATGTCTCTGGAAGTTTCACCATTATTTCTTTTATAGTTCTTATTGAAGAACTTGTTGAATCTTTTAACCATTAGGGCAATTACCTACTGGTCTATGGCTTCCTTTGGTTCAGCTCTCTTTCCATCCTTGACTACCAGTGCAGCTGTCTTGGGTACAACTGTCTCCTCTTGCTCTTTTCTTCTCAGCTCAAATTTATAGGCTTTGAGGTCTGAGAATAGCTCATGGTTGGATGTTCTTGAGAGGTCCATGGAATGTCTCAGAGCCATAGTCTTCATTCCCCATTCAGCTGGGAGGCTTCTTAGTATCTTCATACACATCTTCTTTTGTGTGTATTCCTTCCCAAGAGCTGAAAGCTCATTTGTGATCTCAGTGAATCTGGCATCTAGCTGATCCATGGTTTCACCTGCAACCATTTTGAAATTTTCAAATTTTTGAACAACAACAGACAATTTATTTTCTTTAATTTGTTACGATCCTTCACAAATTAAAGTCAGTTTATTCCATTTCTTGGGCAAATTTGCAAGATTTGACTTTGTTGAACATTGTTTTGTCAAAAGTTTTGTAAAGTATGTCCTTTGCCACATTGTCCAAGTTGTATCTCTTCCTATCTTCATTTGTCCGCTCGATCCTTGGTTTTTCAACCATGGTGGTCTTGCTTCAAAGAATGGCTTCCTCTCCTTCAACTCTGGTACACTCTTATTGCGGCCGTGTTCACTTTCAATATTTGCGGTGGCCCATCCTCTATCACAAGCCACATTTCATCGTGTAGAGCGATAGATGAGCTACATACGAATTTTCCAATCATCAAATTCTTAAACAAGTGAACATAGAAATGCGTGTCAAATTTGCTTCCATGATAATAACTTTGCTAAAAATGAAATTTTTGAAAATGCAAGTGTTTAAAACCTTTTTGAAAAGATAAAGATCTAGTTCGAAGAACCGGTCACGGAAGGCTCAATGAACCAACCGCTCCGATACCACTTGTAGGTCCCAAGGGGTGTGAGTAAGGTTTAGAAGGGGGGTTGAATAAATCTTACCAACTTTTCGATTTCAAATCCTTTTAAAATTATAACAGAGTTAACTCAAACAGATGTGTCCTTGAGGACAACTAAGTTGGTTATTCAAATAAGTTAGTCACTCAACAAACTCGATAAAGCCGTTGATAGAATAACTCGGTTGTTTAACTGAACTTTAACTTGGCCGTGTTGGTTTTATCGGAAGACTTAACACCCTTTGAATTGTTTTAAGCTTATTTTAACACTTGATTTTAGCCTTGGTTATTAATCGGTTGGATAGCAAATATAAGTTTATCAAAAATATGATATAAATATGCGAAAATATAAATGCTTATTGAAAAATAAATGACAGAGTTAATTTTTATAGAGGTTCGTAGATGGGGTAATTCTTCTAATCCTCTCTTCTCCAATTCTGGAGGAATCCACTATGTAACGGTCGGTTTACAACGTGGTGAACAGATCTAGAGACAAACCTTGGTCACACAACCCGGCTTCTCTTGCGACTCACTTCTTCACAGGCGTACCGCCTGCGCTGCTACTTTAGCTCACTTTCTCAAGCTCTTGGATTTGATCACGAAGCCCACCAATCACTTGATACTGGTTCGACCTTGAACCTTCCTATAATCCTCCTCGGAAAGTAGACCCCTTTTGATTCTTCAAAAGTTTCCTCTTCAACGGATGTGAAGTTGTCTTTCCTTCACACTTGTGTTTGATCGATTTCCTTCGAGTTTGACTTGAGGATTTGCTTGAATATACTTGAGAATATTTCGGGTTAATAGCTTGAATAATGCTTGCTTGTTCGTGGTTCGTAGTCAAGTTACCTTTTCTCAATGAGTTTCCTCGATCTTTTATAGTGAACTTTTGAAATTTTGCCCGTTGAAGAGATAAAGCTAATTTCAAAAGTCACGCGTGTGTTCATTAGGTTTGTCTTGTTGCGATCCTTGATGTTGACATTTCCTCGTATTTAATGTCTTGCAAGATTGCGGCGATCGACACTGCGATCTTCCCATTGGTTTGTTCATTTTGCACACAACTGGAACTAACACTTTATCTCGACAACTTTAACATGTTACCATTTTGAGTAACATTCTTGCCTTTTATCAACGGATCTCGTTCGATTGTCTTGACTTATCGATCTTTTATAGCCAGTGTCTTGAGTTAGCTTCCAATCTTTGGATGACTCGTCTGTCATTTTAACTTGAGACTTGGCTTGAGTTGAAATACTGACTTGACTCTTCACAAATGTTTCCAAACATACACCTTGATCGAGTTCTTGACTTTTCTTCTTTGCTATACCTAAATTTGTTTAAGCAATGTGAGTCTAACAATCACACCCGACTTTGTCTATAATTATAAAGGTTTCTTTTTTGCTTTATTACTATAATAACAACTTTTTTTGTAATATTATTATATTATGTTAAAAAGCTAGGCATGAAATTAAAGAGTTGTAAAGAAGTGTAATTTTTACAAAATAATCTACAACTAACACCTAACACCGAAGTAGGTTATTTCTAGGGGAAAAAAAGAACAAACCCGAAGTAGGTTAGTTTATTTTAAGTTTTGAAAAGAATTTAATAACATTTCTACTAAAAATAAATAAAATAAATAAACTTTTCAAAATTCAAATATAATAAAAAAAGTAAGCGAGGACTGTTTGGTAATGAAACTAAACATGGTTTTAGATGCGCTGCGCTGCTGCCCGCATCCCCACCACCCTCGAGTCCGAAAAATAGACTCCAATTATCGCTACTACAAATACTTCCTTCAAAAATTTTGCCACTGCGAATTCCAAGTCTTTCCCTATAATCAATTGCTCTTCCTCCCTCTCTCGACCTCTACTGCTAACCATGGCGGTCGGCGGCTGCGCTCTCTCGTCGGACGACGTCGTCGTGAAGTCCCCCACTGACCGTCGTCTCTACAGATTCATACAGCTCACGAATGGCCTCTGTGCTTTGCTGGTTCACGATCCCGAGATTTACTCTGATGAACCTTCTGGAAACCCAAAAATGGACCACAGTGGAAATGAAGATGAGGACGAAGATGAGGAAGACGGCGAAGAAGATGATTCGGAAGAAGAAGAAGATGTCAGCGGTGAGGAGGAGGAGGGCGACGACGAGGAAGAAAATGAAGAAGTAAATAAATTGAAAGGTCCTGTACAGAAGAAGGTCAGATTCTTTATCAACTGGATGCTCTAAAATTAGGAAATGTTGGATTTACTCGTCGAGCTTTGTTAAGTTATCGAATGCAGGGTTGTTGATCTGAAAATGGGATTTTCTTGTTCTTTACTTGTTTTGCAGGCAGCAGCGGCCATGTGTGTAGGAATGGGAAGTTTTACAGATCCTTATGAGGCGCAGGGCCTGGCACACTTTTTAGGTTTTTCACGTTTGCTTTCTGAGTTGAAATGGTGCCGTGCATTTGGATATCTGTACACTTTTATTTATTCTAGAGATTCTAAAGGTATAGATAGGATAATTAAACTAAGAATTCATAGATGTTTCTCAGTCACTGGATATTTTGGCCACATACGACCAGTTGCAAGGTCTAGACCTTATGCTTTAGCATCTCTGAAAAGTGATCCTAAATAAGGTGAGCATGAAGCTTTTTAGATATTAACCCAACTGATTTGTCCTGTCAAAGTCTCAGGGAATATCCTCTGTTATTTCAAACTTCCTAAGGTATTTTGTAGCCTTTTTTTGAAGTAGCTCTAGGAAAGGTAATTATCTGGTAAGTGACCATTGACTACAGTTATGAAAATAGTCAAAGTTTGTAAAATGACCACAAACTGCATTAGCTATCTGTTTTCATGTGTATAATAATTTTTATTTGATTATGAGCAGATGCAATAAACTGTTTACTTATTTCTGTCTATCATGATTTGAAAAGGTAATTTGTACTTCAATTCATTATAAATGTTTCTCCGTCCCCCTGAAGATAATTCTAACAAATGAGTGCACAGAATGCAATATATACCTGCTAATTGTACTATTTGAGGGGGGAATTGTGATTTTTTCTAGGCAGATTTATTAAGTACATCTATGGTTTTCCTGAAACTTGCGCTGTTCATGGCATGACATGGGAGTCATGCTCTTGTTGGTTACTGGATAAGAGAAAATTAGAGTTGTGAAAGCTTTAAAAATGGCAAAAGTTCTATTTCTTAGTCAGCTCCAAGATGGAAACTAGGACAGAAGTAGAAAGGATGACTAAAGAACATCATAAATTCATTTTTTTATCTAATTATGCGGACTAACAGCTCTTGATATAAAGGGCGCACATACTCTGCTGAGCATAACTAGAAGGTGAATCGAATTCGAGCATGACTTGTTTCACAAATTTTATTGCAGAGCACATGCTTTTCATGGGGAGTACTGATTTCCCAGATGAAAATGAGGTTTGTCAGTTGATTTTGTTTCCTGTATGTGACTTTACATATTTGATCAAATGTTGGTGGCACTTTGTAGTCGATAAACCTCACCCAAAGCTCTCAATCTGAAAATGAAAAGAAACCGTCTGGGTTGTTACGACACTTGGATGGACCAGTTTTCTAGTCATTTTTTGTTTTTGAACACAATTTTCTGGATCCAGTTTTTTCATTTGAGAATGCATTTGGCTGCCGTTATTTTGAAGTCTTGTTTTCTAATAACATGATGCAAGAGGAGTATTTGCATAACTGTTCTTTTTCCTTGTGTTTTAAAAATTGGTGGAAGAATTCTGAAGCCCAAAATGATAAATTCTTTTCTTCTTCTTCACCCTCCTAACACCAACCAATTCACGCCACGCCCACCTCCGACCCTACCTCCCGGCCCAGCCTCTAATATCTTGATCCGGATCTCAACCTTTTGCCCCTTTGCATCCAAAAGGGGAAGTCGCTTCACCTCGCTTGATCACTTTTGTGCTCATTACCACCCCTGTCTTCGTGAAAACCATTCACTCCACCAATACCCTCCATCTTTTGCCCCCTCAAGTAAGGCTATCTTCAGATCGAACCTACTTTTGCACTTGGCATAGGGCACTTTTTATTCAGCTTTCTGGCTGATGACATGTGAAGAAGTTAAGGGGAGGAGAAGGAATGTGTGAAGGTTGAGATAGGATAGAGAAACAGAAGTGAATAAACCAAAATAAATTGGAGATGAAATGGAATTTTTTTGGACATTGTGTATGATATATCATATATTTTGTTATCTTCTTATTGAAATAATTTGATACACCTGTTTGTTTAATATAATTCGTTTCTGTTAAAACATCTCATACATCTCATATGCATTTCGATAACCGAACCCAACATTTGGACCTGCCATCAAATCATTGTTTGGAAAACCCTTATCAAAGATGATAAATATAGAAAAGAACTTTGGGATCGCAAGCTGAACGAAAGGGCTCTAAATATAATGTTTTGAAACTTTGAAGCATTGCTCTTTTTTATTCTGGAACTCCTTACGTTGAGTGACTTGTACCTTGTATAATCAGATATTATCTTCGATCTCCTTTTAATTGCTCAAAATAGAAATTCGGCTTCCCTGATTGACTTGTTTTTTTCCTAGTATGATAGTTACTTGTCTAAGCATGGAGGCTCATCAAATGCATATACAGAAACCGAGCATACCTGTTACCATTTTGAAGTGAAAAGGGAATTTCTTAAGGGCGCTTTGACAAGGTAAATTCTTACCATTAGTACAATTTATCTACTTGCATTCATCAAGAAAGTCAAAAAGTCCTCTTTTATATCAATATTAATCACCAATGTATTTCTCATACATATTATTTATCTTTCCAGATTACTTTTCATTCAAATCCTAGAATTTCAATTAGAGATTGTGCTGTTGTTTAGTTTATTTATATAAGCTTTTCTCCCTTATATTTGATGTTATTGAACACATAACAGTCTCGAAAAGGTTAGGGCTTTTATGGTTTTCATTTTTTTTGGCATTCTTTTACTATTTGCAAAGCTCAGATAACTTTCGGTTTAGCCCAATTTGTATTGAGAAATCTCCTATTGTCACATCCCACTAAAAAGTTATTGCACCTTTACAAACCCCCTCCCTGTTCTAGCTACTCTGCAACAATGTTTTTCAAACTCATTACTTCACTTCCCATCACTCGGAAAGTGAGCAAGTTCAGACAAAATGTGGATTGATATGCAAACACGGTTAAAAGAATAGTTGTCTCGTCATCATTTAATGTTTCTTCTCTTTTTTTTTTGTGTATTAGGCCCCACACTTAATATAAAATAAAAATAAAAATGCTATCTAATTAAAGAGATGCTTTTGGTGTATATATATATCCAAACAAGTGTTTGCTTTTATCACCTTTTTTTGGTACAGAATCAACATAAAGACCTATATCCTAAAAATTTCTCTTCAAAAATCACATTATCTGAACATATTTTCATTTCTCCAAGAAGACCTTGAAAACCTGTAACATCCAAATTTCATGAAATTAAAGTACTCTAAAAATATTATTAAAAATTAAGAAAGTACAAATTTATAAGTTAAAGTGAGCCCAATAATTACCAAAAAGACAATTTAAAATTTTGAATCCTTAAGAAAAGAATAATAATAATAATAATAATAATAATAATAATAATAATAATAATAATAATACATCTTCCAAATTAAATATCCAACAACTATCCCAAGCATAAAACGCAAAATTAAAGTCATAGATCCAAAATTCAATCCGATCACAATTATTTAAAATTATATAAAGCATGATTTATTCCACCATCCACAACATCATATCTTCAAATAGGATTGCTCAACCTCGAAAGTCATGATAATAATAGGGGTGAACTTTATTTCGCTAAGTAGGGATATATCTCAAATATTTAATATAACATAATAAACATCCACACAACTACAACGATTAATTTATTAATTTTCTCTATTTCTTCTAACGGCGATTCGTGATATAGTCTTCGTTCACCCCGTATACTTTTGATCCCTGGACCATAAACATATATTGCAATTAATGAAATACAATTATGAAATATTAAATAAAGACAAATAATATAAAAATCCATACCTTAATAGTTGCAGATATTCGATGTAGAAAAATGAACGATAAAAGTCCTAGTCCTCGATCCCTTCGTTTTCTATTGTAGAGATTTGAGAAAATTATAAAAGATTTATGTTGGATGTTCACGTATTTATTGGCTAATTTTAACCCTGCAAAATGAGAATAAGAATTGAAAGAACACACCTTCTATTCATCAGATAGTTACATATTTATATACAAGTGTAGGAAACACATTCCCTATAATATTCAAACCCACTACCTAAAATATGTAGACATGTTCCTTAAAGTGCTCCACTAGTGCTCCACTATATTTATTATATACATTATCTTTAACACTCAAACTCGGAGCATAAACATTGATCATGCCCTTTGTTACAAAGATAATTAACCCAACCCCACCGAGAGCTTTGGTGAATATATCTCCTAATTGTTCTCGGTCTTTCGTATCCTGTAGAAATTAAGCCTTCCTGAATCTTCTCGAACGAAGTGACAATCAATCTCAATATGCTTTGTTCGTTCATGAAATCGGATTAGATGCATATGGAGTGCGGCACTGGTTATCACACTATAGCTTAGTTGGTATAGAAACTTTAAAGCCTATTTCTCATGCGAGGAGTTGAAGTATCCACATTATTTCACATACGATTTTGGCCATAGCCCTATATTCGATTCTCGCACTTGCGTGAAACCACATTTTGCTTCTTACTTTTCCATGAAACCAAATTTCCTCCGACAAATACACACTGTAGTAGATCTTGATCTTCTTTGATCTGCCGATCGAGATCTCGAAAATCCTTCAATTCTAGTATGACCATGATTGCTTTATCTGAGAATTCACTCGTCCAGTGCTCCTTTCAAATAACACAAAATTTGTTCAACGGCTTTCCAGATCGATTGTTGGGAAGACATATATTGACTTACCATGCTAATTGAGTAGTAATAATATCAGACGAGTAACATTTAGATAGTTCAATTTCCCAACCAATCTCCTGTATCTTTCCTGGATCCGTAAATAACTCACCATCTTTTCTAAGTGTTCATTAGGAACCATAGGAGTCTTTGCATGGTTTAGCCCCTAATTTTCTGTTTCGGATAATAAATCAAGCACATATTTCCTTTGAGATAAGAATATTCCTTTCTTACTTCTTAGACACCTCGACGCCCAAGAAATACTTTAGTGCCCTAAATCTTTTGTATGAAACTGGGTATGAAGAAACGCTTTGAGAGATGAGATACCACTGTTATCACTTCCAAGAATGACAATATCATCAACATAAACCACTAATAGAATAATACTGGGTTGTAGATCGTTTGTTGAACACCGAATGATCGGATTTACTCTTCTTCATCCCAAAATGGTCAATTACCCATTTGGAAGAGGATGAAACAAGACATGTTGGCATTTTACCCGAATCGGATTGCGGTGATCGGAGTAGAGAGAAGACTTTAGAGATTCTTGATGCTGTGAGAACTTGGCAAATTCATCGGCGAAAATTAAGATGGACTCGGGAGGAACATTAGCGAAGCAAGATGTGCGGATTGGTTAAACCGATTCTTGACCGTAACTTTGGGCAATCCTTTTAAAGTGTCCAGGTTCATGGCGAGGCGGCAACAATGTTGCTTAGATTGGATCCCGAGATCCGGTAGTGTGATGGAAGTTTCTTCCTGGATTGCTATTCTTTTGATACATTGGCCTTTTGGAATCAATAGTGTGGGCGACAAGAGCACTCGATTCTTATCTTGGTGAAACAGTGTAGAATTTTCGGTCACGAAGGACTCGCTAAAAGCGTCTTCAAGGGATGATAACTCAGTGGTCGATTGCATTTGAGACTTGCGCCTCGAATTCAAAAGGTAAACCGCCAAGAAACTTCATGACCGCCATCTTGTCTCTTTGGGCTTTTTTGAATTTTTACATCGGGACTAAACGGAAGTAACATATTAAGTTCCTCATGAGTTTTCTTAAAATCCATAAAGTAGTCTGTGAGGGATTTCTCGCCTTTTTCCGCACGATAAAAGGCTCGACACACATCGTCATACGTTTAATATTGTCCTTCCCGAGTAAACAAACGCTAAGTAATCCATTAGTTCTTTCACAAATTCACGGTGATTTATCATACCGATAACCTCATTGTCAATAGAATTACGGTTTGCAAAAACAAACGAAAGCGTCATCTCGTAGCGAATACTTTGGAATCATCGTGAGGTGGTTCATCGGTTAAATGGTTATCCATAGAAATACTACGCAAATAAAGTCGAACAATTTTACTCGAGTCTAAATAATTCGACCTATTAAGTTTATGGTCCGTAATTTTTGACATGATAGGAATCAACTCAGACGTAACGACAGGTGTAACCTCAGATTTCTTTTCTTCCATTTTTTTTTTTTTTTTTAAACGATCAAATAACAAAGCAAAAATACGGAATAAGATTGGACCAACTCGGAATAAAAGTAGAAACTGACTAAACTCGAACCTGGTCAAATTGGTCCAAAGACAAAAGTGATCTTGGCCAGGACGACACGCCGTGAGATGGTTGATCGGTGCAAAATAACAGAAAGAAGTGAAAAATATCCAAAAGAGAATGCACCTGGGGCCAGAGACGGACTAATTTGTGAAAAAAAATAAGAACCAAACCAGGGAACGTAAGCGTGTGACCACCACGCAGCAAGACTTAGACGCAAACTCCGGGGAAAGGCCGAATAAGGAGGGGCGCAACCTGTGGTGGAGGTGAGAGAAAATGGGGCACGTGAGACACGTGCAGTTTAACGTTCTTTGCGCGTGCGTGTGAGTGCCACGCGCGCGGAAATGGTAACCGGATTCCTATAAAGAGGTAGGTGGGTGGAGGGCGACCGGTGGTGTGGGCGGGAGATAATTTGTCCGGCCGGAGAGAGAAAAAAAGAGAACAAAACAAATGCAAAACTCAGGTGCGAAAGGTACAAAAAGTCAACAAGGTTCTTTGCATGCTTAAAAAGAAAAACCCGCAAAGATCGGAACCCTAAAAATATATTTTCTTGTGGTGTTCCTCTCTTGGCTCGATACCATGTAAAATGAGAATAAGAATTGAAAGAACACACCTTCTATTCATCGATAGTTACATATTTATATACAAGTGTAGGAAACACATTCCCTAATATATTCAAACCCACTACCTAAAATATGTAGACATGTTCCTTAAAGTGCTCCACTAGTGCTCCACTATATTTATTATATACATTATCTTTAACAAACCCCTAAATTAACCCCCTCGGTTAAAACTCCTTAACTAACCCCTAAATTAACTCCTAAATAATCTCTAATTAAACCCTTAATTAAATCTTGGTTATCACATTCTACTCTCCTTAAATATAATTTCGTCCTCGAAATTCGATATCTTACCGGAATTGAATAACTTGGGTACTTGACACGAATCTCTCTTCACGCTCCCAAGCGACTTCATTTACGCCGTGACGTCTCCACTATACTTTGGTCAGAGCAACATCTTTATTTCTAATCTTGCATTCCAAAACAGCTTCTGGTGCTTCCTCGTAAGTAAAGTCATTGTTGATTGTTAGATCCTTATAATTCACGATGTGACTTGGATCGTGAATGTACTTTCTTAGCATCGAGACATGAAAAACATTGTGCACACGTGTCATAGTCGGTGGTAATGCTAGCTGATAAGCTAAATCTCTGACTCGTGTAAGGATTTCAAACGGTTCGATATATCTCGGCTTCAACTTTTTCTTTTCGCCAAATCGAATAACACCTTTTATAGGAGCTACTTTCAAGAACACTTTTTCTCCTTCATCAAACCGTATATGTTTTCTTCGTTTATTAGCATACGACATTTGCCTATTTTGAGCCATCTTGATTCGATCTTCTATCATAACTATCTTTTCTACGGTTTCTTTGAATCAATTCGGGCCCCAAAAGTTTTCTTTCACCAACTTCGCTCTGTATAATGGTGATCTACACTTTCTTCCATACAACGCCTCATATGGAGCCATCCCAATAGTCGCTTGATAACTATTGTTATAAGTAACTCTACCAACGGGCGAATGCTTCCCAATTACTTCCTAAGTCAAGCACACATGCTCTTAATATAACTTCCAATATTTGTATAGTCTTTCAGATCGTCCATCTGCTTTGCGGGTGATAAGTCAGACTAAATTTTAGCTTTGTTCCCAAGGCACTTTGTGCACTTTTTCCGAAACATAAAAGTAAAACGCATATCTCATCAAATAATTGATACAGAACTCCATGAAGCTTTACTATCTCCTCGATGTAAATTTGTGCATATCGCATTATCGCCAACATCTTAACATCATCTTAACGTGTAAGAAATGAGCCGACTTTGTTAATCGATCTACTACAATTCATACAACCTTGTTTCTCTTGGTGATGATGGAAGCCGTACCACAAAATCATAATTATGTGCTCCCGTTTCCATTCGGGGATGTCAAATGGTTTGAGCAAACCAGGCGGTCTTTGGTGTTCAACTTTAATTTCTCGACAAGTCAAATATTTTTCCACAAAAATTCCAATATCTCTTTTCATACTTCTCTTAAATCTCGATACATTTTTGTACCTCTGGATAAGTTTGTATATGGCGTACATTGAGCTTATTCGAGAATTTCTTTTCTAAACCCTTCTTCTTTAGGAACGCATAATCTCCATTCGTAAGTCAAAGTACCATCATCTATTATAACAAATCCTTTTACCCTCTCTTCACGAGCTCGTTCCTTCATTTTGCTCAAAAATTTATCTCGAAGTTGAGCTTTTTTATCTTTTCTCTCAGAGTAGGTTGTACCACCAAGGATGCTAGTACTATCTCCGTGCTTTTTGGTGGTACTACTACTTTGATTCTTTTTTTTTTTGATAAGAAACAAAAATTTTATTAATGAAAGAAAAGAAAATTACAAATGGTGGATAAGATATCCACAAAGATACAAAATATCTATGCTAATGCTTCATAAAGCTAGACTCCAATCCCTTATCAAATCAGAAACACACAAATGTTTAAACTCTTTGTGCCCTTTGACCCATGACGCAACTCTAAACTTAATCTTATCAAAACATTCCAAACTTGACTCTTCAATCCCATTAAAAATTCTATTATTTCTCTCCAACCACACTGACCAATAGGGACAATCGTCCTCCATAAAATCTTTCCTTTGCATCCCAAGACCCTCCCAAGATTAGTTGTGAAGAGATCCGAGCACGTTCGAGGAATCGCTGAAACGAGATCAAGCTCATTTAAAATCTTGGACCATAATAATCTCACAAATGCGCAATGCAAGAAAATATGATCTTGAGTTTCCGAGTCATTCTTGCACAGTACGCACCAGTCCGGACGAAGAAGAATATACGAATTTCTCCTCTGTACCACGTCGCAAGTAGGAACTTTCCCCAAAATCACCAACCACGAAAAACAATTGAACTTTAACAGGTACCGGTGTTTTCCAAACTTCATCAAAAAGAGGAAATTGAGGGAACAAAGATTGAGGAAAGAAAGAGTTAAAGAAAGATTTGCACGAAAAAATGCACGATGAATCCGAATCCACCTCCTGGTATCCTCCACACCTTCCACTGATTCTCATCATGGCGAATTCTCTCACAAGATGTTTTTGTTCGGATATCAAACTTGACATTCTCCTTTTGTTTCACGACTTAATGCATCGCCTACAACATTAGCTTTACCCTGGATGATAGCCGATAGTGCAATCATAGTACTACATCAATTCCACCACCTTCTTTTTGCTTCATGTTTAACTCCTTCCGAGTAAACAAATATTCAAGCTTTGTGGTTGATGAAGATTTCACATCTCCTCCATATAGGTAATAGCGCCAAATCTTTAATGCATGCACTACATCGCCTAACTCCCCTAGTCGCGTCAGTGAGTAGGTAGTTTAACTCATGGCTTTAGTTGCGCTTTGAAGCGTGGGCTACCACTTTGCCATGTTGCATTAACACGCATCCCAAACCTTGTTTTGATGCATCACTATAAATGACAAAATCTTTAGTGGGGTCGAATTGTCAATATTGTTATAAAAGTTAGCCGCTTTAACTCTTGAAAGCTTTCTTCGCATTCCTCATTCCATTGAACTTCTCCTTTTCTTGTCGTCAATGAGTCATATATGTTACTATCTTTGAGAATCCTTCGAGAGATCTCGATAATAACCTCGCCAAACCTAGAAAACATCAAACTTCATTTGCATTCGTAGGTGCACTCCATTCGTTAACCGCTTCAACTTTAGTCCGGGTCCACTTAAATTCCTTGAGTGGTGATTAAATGTCTAAGAAACACAACTCGCCTAGCCAAAACTCGCATTTCTTGAATTTCGCATATAACTTCTCCTTATTGTCTAAGACTATTCTTAAGTGCTCATTATGTTGCTCTCTATTATTTGAATATACAAGTATATCATCTATAAAGACCATGACGAATTGGCTGCAGATACGGATGAAACACTCTATACATCAAGATTTATGTTGATGCGTTACTTAACCCAAATGGCATTGTTACAAAATCATAATGTCCATATCGGGTTTTTAAATGCTGTTTTTGGAATCTCAAGTCAATCTTAGAGAAGGTGCTGATTCCTCTAAATTGATCGAACAAGTCTTCAATCCTCAGCATCGGGTACTTGTTCTTCACTGTGAGTCGATTAAGATCTCTATAATCAATACACATCCTAAGTGAGCCTTCTTTCTTCTTTACAAACAGAACCGGTGCTCCCCACGGTGATACATTAGGTCTAATGAATCCCAAATTCAAAAGTTCTTATAGTTGCGCCTTTAACTCTTGTAACTCCTTTGGCGCCATCCTATGCCTTAGATATATGTGCTGCCCTAAGTACTAAATCTATTTCAAATTCTACTTGACGATCTGGAGGAATTCCTGGCAAGTCTTTTGGGAATACATCAAAAAATTCTTGCACAATTGGTATGTAATTAGGTGTCACTTCGGCTGTCGAGGTATCTACTAAACTCACTAGATACCCTTGATAATTTTTTCTTTTTCAATATCTTTCGTGCTTTCATTGCCGATATCAGTTGTGGTACTGCCTTAGACTTAATCCCATATAATTTTATCTCATCACATCCTTGCAGTTTGAATATTATCTCTTTCTCGTGACACTTAATGTCTGCCTGAAGCCAATTCATGCCTAAAATTACGTCAAAATCATTCATCCTAATTATGTATAGATCAACTTTAAGATATTTTCCCCCTGTATTCACTTCAGCGTCCTTATTCACTGTTAAAGCTATTGTATATAATAAATAGAATCAGTATTTTAGGGAACATAGTGGAGTAATTTAGGGAGTACTTTAGGGAATAAGTGGGAGGCTTTTAGGTATGTGTCTCCAACGTACCTTGTATAAATATGTAATCATTTAATGAAGAATTATCAAGTTCTCTTACAACAAATTACATGGTATCGAGCCTGGTTAGGGAGTCTCAGAACTTGAATTTTTTTTTCCTTCTATTCTCGGCAGTTAGGGTTTGGGTTTGTGGGAGTCTGTTTTTTTTTCGGGTCACCATATCTCACCTCCACCACCACCGTGTGCGCCCCCCTCTACTCTACCTGTGCCCGAAGTCCGACAGCCACCAGCGGCGCGTGAGCCTCAGACGCGTAGGAAACGTTTTTTTTCTCCATCTCCACGCGCCGTTATCCTCCCTCACCGCCACCACCTGCAGCTGCGTCAGCTGCATCTTCAGTTTCATCCGTCCCCGGAGTGTGGTCGTGGGTGGCAGCGCGTGGCACTCACACGCGCATGAAACGTTAATCTCCTCCACCATTTGTTCGACTCTGTCTCTCTGTTCGAAATCACCCGAGTTTTGGTTTATTTGAGTTCGATCGTCTCACTCGATTATATTTGTTTTGTCTCTCGCCAGCCGTTTTTTTTTGTTGAACCTGCGTCGATTTTTTTCGGGACTTCGTCTGGCCGCCGTCCGACTCTCGACTCTCTGCTCATTGCTTCACACTCACTTTGAGTTGGACCAATTCCACCAGGTTTGACTCTTGTCAAAATCCGGTTTTATTCCGAGTTTAGTCCATTTTGTTGAGTATTTTGGGTCCATTGTTATTCGGCTAAATCTTTAAAAGAAAAAATGGCCAAAAGAAATCAGAGTTACTACGATTTGATTCCCGTCATGTCTAAAATAACGGATCATAAACTCAATAGTCGAATTATTTAGGACGAGTAAAACTGCTTCGATTCTATTTGCGTAGTATTTCTATGGATAAACATTTAAATGAGGACCCACCTCACCGTGATTCAAAGGACTCTTGCTCGCGACGACGCTCGTTTATTTTTACAAATTCGTAATTCTATTGACAGGTGATGTTGTTGGTATGATAAATCATTGTGAATTTGTGAAAGAATTAATGGATTATTTGGCATTTGTGTACTGGGAGGAAATATCGACGTATGTACGATGTCTCAAAGCTTTTTATCGAAAGCGAAAAAAGGTGAAAAATTGCTTATCGATTACTTTATGGATTTTAAAAAACTCATGAGAACTTAATTTGTTACTTCCATTTAAGATCGATGTCAAAGCTCGGCAACTCAACGCGAAAAGATGGCCGTTATGAGTTTCCTAGCGGTTTACCTTCCAATTCGAGACTGCGAAATCTCAAATTGCTGTCAGCCACTGAGATATCATCACTTCAAGATGTTTTTAGCGAGAATCCTCCGACCAAAATTCAACACCTATTTCGACTCTAGTGCTTTTATCGACCACACTTCGATTCAAAAAAGCCGATATACAAAAATGGCAATCAAGACGCAACATTATATGTCACGATTGGATTTAAGCCACATTATATGCCGCTATTGTCACGAACCCTTACACTTTAAGGAGTGTCCAAAATTACAAATAAAGAATCGATTTAGCCATTCCGCACATATCGCTTGACTAATGCTCCTCCCGATTCTGTTTTGATTTACGCGACTATGCTAAGTTCTCACAATACCAAGAATCTCTCGAGTCTTCATCCGCCTTCAATCATCGCTGCCATCGCCGATTCGGGTAAACCTCAAACATGTCTTCTTTCCTCATCTTCCAAGTGGGTCATTGACTCTGGTGCAACCGATCACATGACAGGTAATTCCAGTCTCTTTACTTCCTTTCAATCTAATACCCTTGTTTCATTGGTTACATTAGCAGATGGCTCCACATCTCATGTTTTGGGATCTGGAACCATTATCCCCACACCCTCCCTACCTCTACAATCTGTTTTAAATTTACCAGACTTATCCTTTAATTTGGTTTCTGTTAGTAAGCTTACCCGCTCCCTTAATTGTTGTGTCTCATTCTTTCCTGATTTTTGCCTGTTTCAGGATCTTATGACGAAGAAGATTATTGGTAAAGGACATGAATCTGGGGGTCTCTACATCCTTGATACACACGTTCCCAAGTCTCTTGCTTGTTCTGGCGATATGACACCCTTTACAGAACATTGTCGGTTAGGGCATCCCTCATTCTCTACGCTGAAGAAACTTTGTCCTCAGTTTTCTAGTATATGTGCATTCAACTGTGAGTCGTGTCAGTTTGCTAAGCACCATCGTTCGAGTTTTACTCCTCGCGTCAATAAACGAGCTTCTGCTCCGTTTGCGTTAGTTCATTCTGATGTTTGGGGTCCTTGTCCTGTAGTGTCTAAACTTGGTTTTAAGTATTTTGTCATTTTTGTTGATGATTATTCTCGAATGACGTGGTTATTTTTTATGAAAAATCGTTCTGAGTTGTTTCATCACTTTACTACCTTTTGTGCTGAAATCCGAACTCAATTCCATACCTCTGTCCAAATTTTGCGCAGTGATAATGCTAAAGAATACTTGTCAGAATCCTTTTAACTATATATGGTACAAAATGACATTATTCACCAAACTTCTTGTGTAGATACGCCATCACAAAATGGTGTTCTTTGACGTAAAAATAGACATCTTAAATCGCTAGAGCTTTACTCTTTCAAATGAACGTTCCTAAACATTTTTTGGTGATGCCATCTCCATCAAGCGTGTTTTTAATTAATCGTATGCCCTCTTCGCTTTTGTCGGTGACGTTCCTTTTCGTTCTCTTTCCCAGAAATCATTATTTCCTGTTGAGCCACGAATATTTGGTTGTACTTGTTTTGTTCGGGATGTTAGACCTCACGTTACGAAACTTGATCCCAAATCTCTAAAATGTATTTTCCTTGGATATTCACGTGTGCAAAAAGGTTATCGGTGTTATTGCCCCAATCTTAACAAATATCTTGTGTCACCGATGTCACTTTTTTGAACAAACTCCTTTTGCACCCTCAACAGTCCTTCGACTCGGGGCGTTGATGATGTTCTAATCAATACTATTACATCCTCCTGGATCGACATTTCCCTGGGTTTCGTAAACCTCCCATAACACAAGTTTACACTGACGTAACCCATCTTCCCTACTGCTCCCCGACTCCGTCCTCTGCGCCACCTCTTCCGTCATCGATCCGGATCAAGTGATGATCTTCCTATTGCGCTTAGTGAGGTAAACGTCAATGTACTTATCCTATATCTTCTTTTGTCTCATATAATCATTTATCACCATCCTCGTGTTCTTTTCTTTACATCTCTTGATTCTATCTCTATCCCGAAAATCGTTCATGAAGCTTTATCCCATCCGGGTTGGCATAAGCTATGATTGAGGAGATGAATGCTTTAAAAGAATGATACTTGGGACTTAGTTGACTTACCTACGAGGTAAGAAAGGCTATTGGTTGTAAGTGGGTTTTTGCTATTAAAACACATCCTGATGGAACTGTTGCTCGATTGAAAGCACGACTTGTTGCTAAAGGATATGCTCAAACATATGGAGTTGATTATTCTCACTTTTTTTGTTGCTAAGCTCACATCTGTCCCAGGTTGTTCATTTCTCTGTGACCACATATTCTTGCCTTTACACCAAATAGACATCACCAATGCATTTCTTCATGGTGACCTTCGGGAAAAAGCTTACTTGGAGCAACCACCGGTTTTGTTCCTCGGGGAGTTTGGGAAAGTTTGTCGCCTTCGTAAGTCTTTATATGGTTTGAAACGAGTCCTCGAGCATGGTTTGGAAAGTTTAGTCGAGCTATTGAGCATTTTGGGATGAAAAAAGTAAATCGATCATTCGATTTTCTACAAACAATCTACAAATAGGTATCATTCTATTAGTTGTTTATGTTGATGATATTGTCATTAGGAAGTGACAACGGGGGTATCTCGTCTCTCAAAGTGTTTCTTCATACCCAGTTTCATACAAAAGATTTAGGGGCACTAAAATATTTCTTGGGTGTCGAGGTGCTACGAGGTAAGAAAGAGATATTCTTATCTCAAAGGAAATATGTGCTTGATTTATTATCCTAAACAGGAAAATTAGGGGCTAAACCATGCAACACTCCTATGGTTCCTAATGCACAACTTACGAAAGATGGTGAGTTATTTACGGATCCTAAAGATCTGAGAAGATTGGTTGGGAAATTGAATTATCTAATCGTTACTCGTCAGATATTGCATATTCAAGTTAAGACGGTAAGTCAATATATGTCCTATCCAACAATTGATCAACTGGAAAGTCATTGAGCATTTTGTGTTATTTGAAAGGAGCACTGGACGAGGAATTCTATATAGAATCATGGGCATACTCGGATTGAAGGTTTTTCGATCTTTGACTGGCAGATCGAGGAAGATCAAGATCTACTTGAGGTTATCATGCGTATTTGTTGGAGGAAATCTAATTTCATGGAAACGCAAGAAACAAAATGTGGTCTCACGATCGAGTGCGGGAATCGGAATATGGGGCTATGGCTAGTCAGTATGTGAAATAATATGGATATATCAACTCCTCATCAAGTAGGTTTTAAAGTTTGTCACGCTAAGCTATGGTGTGATAACCAAGCCGCACTTCACATCGCGTCAATCCAGTCTTTCATGAACGAACAAAGCATATTGAGATTGATTGTCACTTCATTCGAGGAAAGATCGGGAAGGCTTGATTTCTACAGGATACGTGAAAACGAGAACAATTGGGGATATCTTCACAAAAGCTCTTAATGGGCTTCGGGTTGATTATCTTTGTAACAAGTTGGGCATGATCAATGTGTATGCTCCAACTTGAGGGGGAGTGTTAAAGCTATTGTATATAATAAATAGAATCGAGTATTTTAGGGAACATAGTGGAGTAATTTAGGGAGTACTTTGGGGAATAAGTGGGAGGCTTTTAGGTATGTGTCTCCAACATACCTTGTATAAATATGTAATCATTTAATGAAGAATTATCAAGTTCTCTTACAACAAATTACTTTCACCGAGTCGGTTGTTATCGAATTTCCAGGATGACAAGCTAACCTCAGGCGTTTATTTACTTTAAGACTCTTATGTCCTAATATAACATGAAATTTGGCGGATAAAAACGAATGTGTGGCACCGGTGTTGAAAAGTACAAGAAGCGGTATTCCTGAGATGTTAGCATACCCGATATTGTACCGGGTTACGATCGGATCTTCCCGAGTCATAGCATACATTCAAGCTCAACCTCTAGTTGTTTGTTCTTTTCTTTCCCGCTCGACTTTCAAGAGAGGACAATTAGAGACTTCATTGCCTGGCTTCTTACACTTGAAGTATTTTCCTTGTCGAACTAAACATTCTCTAAAATGATTCTTCTTGCATTTTAAACAAGTTGGTCTATCCGCTTGCGTAGTTGGGCGCGCATTTCCATCAGTCTTTACGTGTTTATTTTGATTTCCATTTTTATTTTTTTTTACCCGATCCCATTTTCTTTTCTCAAGTAAAATGACCAACTTTTGCTCCTCCTCGTCCCCAACAAAACTTGCCTCCACCTCATGAGCCCTTCTCACCATCACCGAGTACTCCAAATCTCGTTGAGCAGATAGTATTCCTGATAGTTGTGCTCAAAGTCCTCTTCTGAACCTCATGAGCCTTTTCCAAATCAGTATCCATTAGGTGTGGAGCAAACCGACTTAGTTGATTGAACTGTCTCTCATACTCTGTGACAGTCATGTTTTTCTGTTTCAAGTTAAGGAATTTTGTCTTCTTTTTGTCCCGATATGATTGTGGGTTTTTTTTTCCATTACAGTCACCTTGAACTCATTCCATGTTAAAGCATTCCGCTCTTCCTCGGTCTTAGTCATCCAATACCCTTCCCACCATTGATCGGGCGTCTTCACCGAGTTGGAAGGTAGCACATACAACTCTCTGTTCGTTTAACGCAGCCCAACGAGTCGATAAATCCTCTCCTAGTGATCTAAACCATTCTTCTCTCGGCCGCCGCCATCACGTCCATTGAATGTGGGTGGACGATAGTGGCGTAATTGCTCCACGACTGTGCATTATTGTTGTTGTTGTCCCCGTTGTTCGCACACCTTTGAGAACTCAACAATTATGTCTCCATCGATGCAGATGGTTTGATTTCTGTGTTGGTAGAGTTCTCACCGTTGACTTGATTTCCACGACGGGGAGCCATATTCCTAAGGTCAAATACGTATATGTAATTTTACTATTACTATTATTTATCTCGGGTTAGTAATGGATTTCGCATAAAATATCTAACTTAAAATCTAAATATCATAATATAATGATCAAATACATTACTATCAATTAAAGGATTTACAAAACTTTATATGTAATAAGGATTTATTTATCAATTATTACAATACGTAGATCCATCTACTCTCTTGATCCATGTCTTCATCTTCCTCAGATCTTCTTCTAGGTTTTCTTTCGGTTCCTCATCTTTTGTCATAGCCTCATTGTTCCAAAACTCAATCCATTTGCCGTATAACCTGGCGGTGAATGTCCCGTAGTTGATTTTGGGTCGGTCGTCATGCTTGTTATCTTCGCATAATAAGCCATGAAGCTTTTCACCCTTGATGTTCCAAAACGAGGTAAGCTATCAATCACTCTACGGGAGGCGTGCGTTCGTTTGGAGCGATGACATTCCTCACATTGTACCACAACTGGTGAATTTTAACTATGTATTCTCTAATGCTATCCCCTCCTTAATTTGATAGTTGAAATAATGATTAAGTCGGTTAATGGGATGGTTCGCACCCGATTATTATTATTGTTCTTTCCTTAGCAGTGTCGAAGTTCCCGCCATCTATATATGTGCATTTGCAACCATAAGTCCTGTTTTTATATATTTCCTTTTTGAAGTAATACAAGATTTTTGTTCGTCTAATATATAAATTGGTATTATATTTCTAAAGTAGGATATAATAACATGGAATCATAATAAGATACAAATGACATAAATGAACATTAATACAATTGAATAATATAACTTGACATAATAATTCACATACCTTGAGGAAGCCGACAAGATATGACAGAGTGGATGTTATTAAACCTTTTTATATTATATAAAGTCCGACTTTTACTATTTTTGAAAAAAATATTACATATATATATTTTTAACAAGCCTACAGAAACGTAGACCTGCTCTGATATCACATTTGTAACATCTAAATTTCATAAAATTAAAGTACTCTAAAAATATTATTAAGAAAGTACAAATTCATAAGTTAAAGTAAGCCCAATAATTACCAAAAAGACGATTTAAAATTTTTAATCCTTAAGAAAAGAATAATAATAATAATAATAATAATAATAATAATAATACATCTTCCAAATTAAATATCCAACAACTATCCCAAGCATAAAACGCAAAATTAAAGTCATAGATACAAAATTCAATCCGATCATAATTATTTAAAATTATATAACATGTTTTATTCCACCATCCACAACATCATATCTTGACCAATTTCTCAACCTTTGAAAAGTCATGATAATAATAGAGCTAGCTTCATCTCGCTTGAATAGGGATATATCTCACAATATTTTAATATAACATAGTAAGTATTCACACAATTACAACAATTAATTTATTAATTTTCTTTTTTCCTCTAATCACCAGGTTATGGTACACCCCAATGATGATACTTTTGATCCCAAACCTTTATGGTCCCCGACTTATAGGAATTTATTTCCTCTTGACATATATTGCAATTAATGAATCATTAAATAAAGCCAAATAATACAAAAATCCCTACCTTAATAATTGAAAATATTCGATGTAGAAAATTGAACGATAAATGTCCTAGTCCTCGATCCCTTCTTTTTCTATTGCAGAGATTCGAGAAAATTGTGAAAGATTTATGTTGGATGTTCATGTATTAATTGGCTAATTTTAACCCCTAAATTAGCCCCTAAATTAACTCCTAAATTTACCTCTAATTAAATTCTTAATTAAGTCTTGGTTATCACAAAACCCATCTCAAGATTTGGGAAATGAAAAATCTCCAATGTCCAATTAGATGAAAACCATACGTTCCCTTACATAGTTGTTAAGGGCGCGAGGCGCAAAGGCTATGGTAGCGCCTCGAGGGGCGGCTCGCATACACGAAAAATTTGATTAAAACACACTTCAAGTGACCAAATTAAGTACCAAATCTCAAATTAAAACACACAAAGTTTTCAAAACAAGCGTAGCATAAGTCATGTATGATGGGTTGACTACCCTTTGAGTTTGGTTAGAGGATGTCCAAGTATGAGAGAGTGATTGAATATTTTCTATAAAAGCCCTAGCCCCCTTTTCTTGTTTCCTTTCTTCTGTTTGGGTCTCCAGACCCAGTGCTTCTTCTTCTTCTTTTTTTTTTTTTGTTTCTTTTGTTATCTTTCTGTCCCAGCATCCCCTACCCAAAGGAAAATAGTGAAAATCGTTTTTCTTGCCAATACAAAGTGTTTTTCTAAGCTTCTTAAAGAAGCTGTCACTGAGACGCGCCTCACCGAGGCGGGCTGAGGCGTTGGCCAACATTGCCCGCTTCGGTCTTGTATAATTTAGTGGACTGACCCAAGGCCAAGAATGCTGCATTGGTCAAGTGTTAGGTTATTAAGTAATAATAACTGTATACGTTGAGACGAGATGAAATGTTGAGATGTATATATGTGAACTGGTTATGCTAGTGCTGAAGTCAAATTGCAATTTAAGTGTTTGAGATGGTAATGCATCTTTCTTGCTCCCTGGTCAAGCATGAATCACCAGTACTTGGAAATGCTTCGGATTTTGTTATGTGCTACAGTGCTAGAGCCAAAAGAAAATTGATTCCACCTCAATTGAGTATATATCTTATTTCAAATTCAATCCTGGCTGGGGTCCTAAGATGCCCTAATTTGTCATTTTGTAGTAATTGAAGCAAAGGGGGAACATGTTAGCAAGACAAAAAATTGATGAAATAACTGGTTCCGTCAAGTATGTTTAAATTATTTAATTGTGGAGATGATTGTTTATGAGTTTGATCCCTTTATGCTATTGTGGATGCATTGTTTATTGAGGTAAATTTTGGATTGTCTATTCCTTCAGAATTTATGAGACTTTACCACGTTTTGGACAAATGGAAAATGATATTAGGTCTTTCAAATTGCTAGAAGTTCATCTTAGTGTTGCTTTTGGATTGTAATTGTCTCCGAAAAGGAATGCTATGGGTTATGATTTCCTTTTTCTGCGTGTCTATACGTGAATCTTCTGTCATCACGTGATGTAGTATGATGGATTTTCATTTTCAGACTGGCGTATTTCCGACTGTAAAAGGATACTGAAATTTAGTTTTGCAACCTCAAGGAATTTTTTTGCTTTTCTTCCTGCACTTTTTTTTTGTGTGGCTTGAATGAGAGATTAAGAGGATGTCTATTCTTGTTTTCTCGTTTTTCAGGTTTTCTCAATTTTTTAGTTCTCCTTTGGTAAAAGCTGAAGCCATGGAACGGGAGGTGTTAGCTGTGGATTCAGGTTGATCCATATTTCCTATCCCTGGCGTTCTGTAGTTTGGAGTAAAGATAATATTTATTCAACGTCAATGAGGCTTATGTTCTTTTTAATCACATTATTGGCCACAGAATTTAATCAGGCTTTGCAAAATGATGCGTGCCGCCTGCAACAACTGCAGTGCCATACATCAGCCCCAGGTCATCCTTTCAACCGGTTCTTTTGGGGTATGTTCACACAGCTATTAGTTTGTTTGTGTTCTTACTCAAGTTTTGACGTGCCATATATATTTGTTGTTATGATTCGAGTTAACTTTTTGTAGGGAATAAGAAGAGCTTGGCTGATGCTATGGAGAAAGGAATCAATTTAAGGGATCATGTTCTGAAATTATACCATGACAACTACTATGGTGGATCAATGAAGCTAGTTGTCATAGGTGGAGGTAAGTTTTTTCATATTTGTTTCAGAAATAAGTGGGATTGATGTCGAAGGTATTTGCTGACTGAGTTAATCCCATTAAATATCAAGTATCTCTTAGAATTCTTTTCTTGAGATATGTTGGGAATGAGCTGCAATGTTGTTAATAGAGATCCTCAGAACTTTGACCAATTAATTTCCCATCTCAACCCTTTGTCACAAAATCATGATTTTTTTTATATCATACTTCAGTTTGCCAATCGCTGACATAATCTCCGATTGTGAATATACTGAATGCAAATAGACTCAACTCAATTGATTCCTTGCCCCATCCTTGCTTTTGTATGGCCTATATGGATTTTCAGTTATACTCTTCTTTTTGATCCACAAGGGCAATTGTGAAGTACCAACTTTTTTAAACACTCTCGTAAGCGTGATTTTTCCGCTGAAGTTTTATCATTAATGCTAGCTTTAAGTTTTCCTAATGTAATTTCTAGTGCGCTTTAAATGTTTCCTTACCTCAATATGTTTTCCCACCTTCTCCAATTTGTGCTACCTTAATTTACATTCAGTTTTTTGTTTTCCGATGAAAGCCAGTACTTCGTTTTATCTCTCTTTTTTATCCTCCAATGTGATTTCTAGATGTTCTTGACTCTGAATGGTTAGTTGAGTAGTGTAGACAACTACAAATGAACACCATGATCGTAATGCCAATTATGGTTTTTCATTTCCCCTCAAGTTGGATCATGTGTGGTATAGTTCTACTTTTCTTAACCAATTGGTACTTCATTTTTATTCCATCAACAGTACTGAAAGTTGAAGCACATTTACATTTTACGATTGTTACTGAAGGACATAAATTAAAAAAGTTATGGCCGCTTATTTTCAATTAATTATGTATACATGGATTATAGTGGTGCTACCACCGTGTATTCTGGCTTTTCTCTGGATAGGCAATAGCAATTGTAGAGAAATACCATTCCCAGCTTGTCTAATATATCTCTGAATGTAGGATTAGAAACTCCCTTAGTGAGGATGTCAGCAAGTTGGCCACTTGTTGGAACATAAGGAGTACATATCAATCCACTATCGAGTTTCTCCTTTATGAAATGCCTGTCTACTTCAATATGCTTTGTTCGATCGTGTTGCACTGGGTTATGTGCAATACATATCGCTGATTTATTATCACAATATAACCGTATAGGTCCTTCCCACTTCACTTTTAGATCTTCCAAAATGATCTTAAGCCACAATAGCTCACAAATCCCTAATGCCATTGATCTGAATTCAGATTCTGCACTTGACCTCGAAACCACAGTTTGCTTTTGACTTCTCCATGTTACCAGATTTCCTCCCAGTAAAGTGCAGTAAATAAATCTTCTGTCCATCACAGCACCTGCCCAATCTGCATCTGTATAGCCTTCCAGTTTTAGAGGTTCATTTCTCTTGTAAAGAATCCCCTTGCCTGGAGTTCCTTTCAAGTATTTAAGTACTCTGTATGCTGATTGGAGATGAGACTTCTTTGGATTGTGCATAAATTGGCTTATCACACTTAATGCAAAAGCTATATTTGGCCTTGTATGTGAAAGATAGATAAGCCTCCCAACCAATCTATGATATTGGCCCTTATCTACCCCTTCTTCTTCTCCATTGATGTCAAGCCTATGTCCTGGCTCAATTGGAGTATCACATGGCTTACAATCCATCATGCCACTGTCTTTTAATAGATCAAGGATATACTTTTGTTGCGAAATAAAGATCCCCTTTTCTGAATGAGCTACTTCTATGCCGAGAAAATATTTTAGCTTACCAAGCTCTTTAATCTCAAATTCAGTAGCTAGTTTCTTTTTTAGGGATTCTTTCTCCAACGAATCATTGCCTGTCACGATTATATCATCTACATAAACAATGAGTGCTGAAGCTGAGTGTTTTATGAACAACGTGTGATCTCCCTGACTTTGCTTATATCCCATTCCTAGCATGGCTTTTGTGAATCTGCCAAACCATGCTCGGGGTGATTGTTTTAAGCCATAGAGAGCCTTCTTTAATCGACACACTTGATTCTTAGAAAGAGAACCATTAAAACCCGGTGGAGGATCCATGTATACTTCTTCCTCCAGTTCACCATGTAAAAAGGCGTTCTTAACATCATACTGCTGCATAGACCATCCAAAGTTAGCTGCCAAAGAAATCAAAATTCGAATAGTATTCATTTTAGCAACCGAGCAAATGTATCATGATAATCAACTCCATAGGTCTGAGTATATCCCTTCGCCACTAGCCTAGCTTTATATCTTTCTAGGCTTCCATCAGCCTTATACTTTAATGCAAACACCCATTTACACCCAACTGTTTTCTTTCCTCTAGGCAATTCAACTACTTCCCATGTCTTGTTTTTTTCTAGAGCATTCATCTCTTCTCTCATAGCATCCTCCCAATTCTTATTTCCTAGTGCCTCATGATATGTTTGTGGGGTTTTTGTGGTGTTGATTTTAGAAAGAAAGGCTCTATGTGAAGGGGAGAATTTTTCGAAAGAGGAATAGTGAGATATTGGGTACATGGGGTGTTCAGTACACTTTCTTACACCTTTCCTAATGGCTATAGGCTGATCAATATCAATAACATTAGGAGAAGAAGTTTCATTTTCAGTACCTTGTATCGGGTTATATTCATGGACTTGCTGAAGCATGCGGCTGGGCTGTAATCTTCTTGTATAAACCTGTAAAGGACGACCAACAGTAGTTTCAGGCCGGCTTTCTTGGGGAGATGCGAGTTCAGGATCAAATGTTGGACTGGACTGGGAATTCAGATTTGGGCTTGCTACTGTATCTAGTGGTGCTTGTGGTGTTTTAGCTTGTGAGACTGGAATAGGAAGGGAAAGTAGATCAAACTCATCATACTTATCTTCCTTTAGAGTGCTCTCCCCCTGAAGGTAAGTTGGACTAAAGAACGATTGCTTCTCATCGAATGTGACATCTTTTGACACGAAAAACTTTCTAGAGGCTGGATCATAGCATTTGTACCCTTTTTGAGTGGTAGAATATCCTGTGAAAATGCACTTAAGAGCTCTTGGATCAAGTTTGGTCCTATGTTGCTTGTGAATGTGGATGTAGGAAACACAACCGAAGACCTTTGGAGGTAATTTTGAATAGAAATTACACTCTGGAAAGAACTCTAAGAGATAATCCAAGGGACTTTTGAATTCTATCACTCTAGAAGGTAACCGATTGATTAAATATGTGGAAGTTAAAAGTGCTTCTCCCCAATAACTTTTTGGAACATGATTTTGGAAAAGTAGGGCTCGAGTTACTTCAAGAAGATGTCTATTCTTTCTTTCGGCTACTCCATTTTGTTGTGGAGTGTCGACACATGAAGAATAGTGAATTACGCCTTCTTTTTCAAAAAATTGCGATAGTGTGTGGTTGAAGTAATCTTTGGCATTATCAGTTCTGACACTTTTAATGCTTACCCCAAATTGTGTTTGTATCATGCTAAAGAAAATTGGAAAAATGCGACTCACATCCGATTTTTGTTTAAGGAGATATACCCAAGTCATTCAAGTACAATCATCAATGAATGTTACAAACCATTGGGCTCCAGAAATGTTAGCAATTCTAGATGGTCCCCATATGTCAGAATGAATCAAACAGAAAGGTACTAAAGATCTTGTATTGCTTAAAGGGAACTGCACTCTATGGTGCTTTGCAAATTCACACACTTCACAATGAAAGGATTCAACATCAATATTCTTAAACAAAGAGGGAAACATTCTCTTTAAAGTTTTGAAAGAAGGATGTCCTAAACGACGATGATGACACCATATCTCATCTTTATTTGAATTGACAGAAACTAAAGATAAGGGTAACAGATCACTACAACCACCATGGTCTTGAAGTAGATACAACCCTTCCGTTGCTCTAGCCTGCCCAATCATCCTCCCCCGTAGTTTGGTCCTGAAAAACACAATAATCATTTGAGAATGTTACATGGCACTTGAGATCTTGAGTAATTTTATGGATGGATAATAAATTAACAGGAAGGTTGGGAACATGTAACACATTTTTAAGATTAAATGAAGAGGAAAGAGCTATTGTTCCTTGTCCTGCCACAGTTATTAATGAACCATCTGCAACTTTGATTTTTCTGTTGCTAGGACATGGCTGGTATGTGGTGAAACAATCTGCAGAATATGTCATGTGGTCTGTTGCACCTGAGTCAATGATCCAGGTGCTGGAATTGTATTTGTTTGAGGCACTAAAGACATAAGAATTTAGAGTAATACCACTTTGAGCAATAGAGCATGATCCAGAAGGTTTCTCAAGACTGTTCAGAAAGTTTCGAAGCTTCTCAATCTCCTCAGAATTGAATTTTTCAGCCTCGGTTTTGTTTGCTTCAAGGCCTGGTTCTTCCACACTAGTAAAGTATCCATGTCCCTTTCTTTGATTTCCCCTGTAGCCTCCACCTCGGCCCATTCCAGGAGGCTTACCATGAAGTTTCCAGCAATTTTCTTTAGTGTGCCCCTTCTTCCTACAGTAACTACACCAAAGGCTATCTTTGTGGATAGATTTTTGTTCATTATACTTAACCGGTTTAGCAACGGTCAGCCCTTCTCTTGGAGTTTTTCTCGAGTGATCATCATTACATAACCCTCGAAATTGGAGTTTGGTGTTTCTAACATCACAATCCTCCTCCCTTCTTCTGCCCTAATGATGGAGAACACTTCATTGAGTGATGGCAGTGTATCTTTTCCAAGAATTTGGACCTTGACTTGGTCAAATTCTACATTTAGTCCTGCAAGAAACTCAAAAATCCTGTCCCTTTCCACATATTGCTTAAGAGTTACGACATCTTCATTACATTTCATCTTGAAATCTTGATAATAGTCAACTCTAACCAGAAACCTTTCATTATATTATAGTACTCAATGACAAATAAATTACCTTGTTTGGTTGTTGAGATTTTCGTCTTTATCTCAAAGACTAATGCAACATCTTTGACCTTGGAGTAAGTTTGTCTCACAGCTTCCCAAATTTCATTTGATGTAGTCAGAAACAAATAGGGTCCACTCACCTTAGGCATCATCAAGTTCTAAAGCCATGACATGATCATGGAGTCTTCTTCCTCCCAGACTGTAAACTTGGGGTCTTCAGGATTTGGGGGCATATCCAAGAGGTGGTTAATCTTCCCTTTTCCTTTCATAAAAGTCTTCACAATTTGAGACCACTTTAAGTAATTCCTCCCATTCAAACGTAGGAGACTTGCAGATTCTGGAGTTCTACAGTCATGTTATTATTTTGACTATCACAATTGACAGTAGTTGTTTCCTCAGACATAACAATGATGATTAGAACAAAGAACAAACTGTGATTTGATTTTTATTTTTATTTTTAAAAAAAGGCAAAGAGCAGAATTTTAGAACTCTTAGAACTCTAACTGGCTCTAGATACCATGTAGAGAAATTCACTCAATCATATCAAATAAATCAGCTGAGTGGAACATATATACAACTCTGGAAATCTATTCTAGGGAAGTTTGACTAATTCCTATCAATACAAAAATCAGCCTCTATAAATGAGAAGAATAAAAACTGACCCTACAAATCTGTTCTATACTAATAGCCTGCTGTAATAAGCCTGAATAAATACAATTTATATTTCTATACATAGAACCTACTGATTAGCTCTTTACAGTTATGCAATAAATCTAATCATATCATTCAGATTCTTCAATAGCAATCTACTCCTTATGCTTTTAGAGATTGATTCTGCCAGCTATATGTGTGTAGCTATATGTGTGTAGTGGGTATCCACTTCGTCTTAGATGTTTAGCCCAATCTGCCCATTGATACTCAATATCTTATTACGATCATGTTTGTGGAGTGGAAAATTGCGTGTTGTGTCCAGAGAGATGCCAAAATGCTGATACACCTCCTATGAAGTATGGACTAAGTATAACAGAGATATCTGGTGCCAGAGGATCTCATTGGATATTTTAAACCAAAAATTTGAAGCTTCTATAATGTTATCTAGGTTTATTAGCATGTTTATTAGAGGAATAGGGTTTTTTGTACAAGCTAAGCCCTAAGGTCTGAGGCTCCTCATGTGGCTATGCTCATGGTACATTTGCATGTAGAGGTTAGGTGATCGCAATTTTCATACAGGTGCTATAATTGATAAAATATTTTCTGCACGGGCTCACCATAAAAAATTCTATTGCTCTTGGCGGTCACTATATAAAATTTATTTGATCTTTTGAAATGGTTTGACTGCTAATTTTGATGCTCTAGAAATAGACAGTAGAGAGACATGTGAGAGTGCGTTTCTTTTTTCTTTTAACCGTTGAGTTTAATTTATGCAGAGACTCTTGAAGTCCTTGAGAGTTGGGTCCTTGAATTATTTAGCAATGTCAAGAAAGGCCTTTTGGTTAAGCCGGAGATAGGGTTAGACATTCCTATTTGGAAAAGTGGCAAACTTTACTGGTTAGAGGCTGTTAAAGATGTTCATGTCCTTGATTTGTCCTGGACATTGCCTTCACTACGAAAAGATTATTTGAAGAAAGCAGAAGATTACCTCGCTCATCTCCTTGGGCATGGTATGATGGTTTTCTGTTATAACTTTTATACGAAGCACTCACAAAAAGCTAGCAATGATGATTTTGTTGTGTTTTCCATCCATTGTTCTATTTAGTTCTTTTGCCTTTGTTTTCAGGCTATGCTTCTTGATAGGGATAAAATGCTTTTACATATAGGGATAAATTACTTTTACATGTAGGCTCTAGTAACTGAAGCAGCTTGAGATTATATTGACATGGTGCACAATTGTTCTTTATTATAGTTAATGTTAATCTTTGAGTATTTTTGTTCTTTATTTATTTCTCTTTCTTGTTTTGTTTAGTCTTTTTCTTTCATGTAAATGGTCAATCAAGGTTTGACTTGCTAGAAAAACATTGAAGATGCGAAAAAGAGAAGAGTGGTGAAAGAATCTAGGCATGACACCTTGAGTCTCGAGGCTTTTGCAATAGGTTTCAATTACGTCACTCAACTAGAAGAAAATCATGATTCAAAATGTTGGAGTAATTGTCTCTCTACTAATCAATCATAAAATTAAAATATTAGATATGTATCCTTGAAATCCCTGAAAATTAATCATCAGTGCCACTGAAAGCTATATTTGAAAACTTAAACTCATTAAAAGAGACTAAACCCCCTGAAAACCTCGTTTTTTTCAAATATCTCCCGTATGGGCAAA